>MNCI01006315.1:210487-248463 GCA_015680685.1 Gnetum montanum
GCAGAAGTGGTGCGGTGGTGGTGCAGGGGGGATTCATCAACGGAGGCATAGGGTTTGGCGGCTGGGGTTTCCTGGCGGGAACGAGCTGCAGAGAGAAAAGCAACGGTGGTAGGCATTGCAGAAGATGGCGCAGCAGCGAGCGGTGCGACGGCAGGAGCAGAAGACGACGTGGGAGACAGAGAGCGACGGCGCAGGAGAAGGCAGCAGCAGCAACGGGAGCAGCGATCTATGCCGCAGAAGATGCAGAAGATGATGGCGTGGCACGGCAGGGACGTGGCAGGCGAGACGTGGCAGATGCGATAGGTGAGACGTGGCAGGCGCGGCGAAGTAAGCGACGTGGAGGGCAAGGACGATGGTGTGACGCGACAGGAAGCAGCAGCAGCGGGAGGGCGGATGGAGGATGGTGCGATGCGGCGGTAGGGACGTGGCGAGTGCGGAGGGCGGCGCAGCAAACAAGGGCGGCGCAGCAGGTAAAAGAATACAGCAGCGGCGGCGGGAGGAGTAGACAGTAGCACAACAGAACGCAGCGATCGGCAGGCAGCAAGAGCAGGCAGGTGGGAGAAGACAAGGCTACGCGGCAGGCAGCAGACGGCAATGCAGAAACAGTGCCGCAGTCAGAGGCAGTGGAGATAGCACAGCAGGCAATGGTGACGTGGCACAGCAGGGAGAAGAGCGGTGGTTTTCCAAAGTTATTTTTGCATTTTCAGTTCCATGATTTCCTGGCATGATTTCCTTCGGTCACATTCTTTGGTGGTCATTGTATACCATAATCATGATCTTCATTTTAAAACTTAGAAACATTCAAAGTGTTAAATTGGCATTAGTGGTGTTTCACTACCCGTCCTACTACACTCCAGAGTTAGCCAAAGTAGCAAGAACAAGGATTACAGTCTTCACCAGATTCTTCTAAGTGTCCATGTTACGTCCTATCCTTGGGGAGCATCTTATGTCCCACACGTAACACGAGACGAGTGTAGTAGCTAGTGTCCAATGTCTTACACATAACATAGGACAAGTGTAGTATCCAAGGTTAGAAACTTTTTGAACTTTTTTTGATCACCTCTAGACTTAGAAAATTTTCCAAATTTTTCTCATGGTCCTACCTACCACACTGCCACATGGTGCCCAATTAACATTTTCTACTAACCTAGCCCTATAAATACCCATGTGCCCCAATGTTTCAAGGGGTTGGCTTCCATTTTTCACTAATGGGACAGTTGGCACTTTCATTTAGCATTTGGCACTTTAGCATCTTGGCACTTAGCTCTATGGGAAAATGAGACCTAGAGCACACCACATCGGTAGAGAGACAACCTTACACCACATGGTACATCGTGACCCTATTGTAACCCTACACTGCATGATACATCATAGCCCTATTGTAGCAAACATCACATGGTACATTGTGGTGACCAACTCGACAGGAATAGTTCATCACAGTGACCACCAAACTTCATAGCCCAACATCACCAAGATTGTGACTATGCTCCCACTATGCCTGTTGTACACTGTCTACCTTTTAGGACCCTTTTGGAATTAGCTACGCTCCCCCTTTTGGGGCAGTGCACTTCTATTCTCAAATTCTATTACATTTCTCAAGCATTTCTCTTTGGTATTTAGTGTAACACTTGTATTTTCTTGCTTTTTCATACATATTTTCATGTTTACATCACTGCTCTCAAGCTGGGACATCTTGCTACGCTCTAGCTTAGTTGGACCCGATGCCTATGTGTAATGCAATATAAACCCTTCTCATACATGGTTGTTTTAACACCACATAAGTCCCTGTCTAATTGACAAGATTGTTCACGGAACCTTGTTTCCATTTTCCAACATGACCCTTGCACAAATTCAGGGTTAGGCTATATGTCCATGGACCTCTTGGTGTTCCAGCCACCAATGTTTTAAGACATCACAAAGGCAAAGATGAACAAGGCACTTTAGCAACTCCAACAAAGAGATGATGTATGGTAGTTGATCTTTGATAGCTTGAATGCCTACAACAAGATAGAAATTTTCTTGAAGGAGTTGCAAATAGAGGAGATGAACAAATACATAGAGCTTGCCAACCTTTAATATGTAAACCTGGTGATGTTGCTAGTACGGAGACCAAGGATGAAACTTAAGAAGCAAGTCGCTAGCTTGTACCTCCTTTATGAGGTCGAGTTTAATTATGACAAAGACACCAAGAAAAAGTTAAAGGTAGCTAATGTAGAGCTTGAAGTTCTTAGGAGCTAATTCACTAATCAATGATTAGTTGCTAAGAACATGATTAGATGAATGAATGGTTACCATGAATTGCAAAACTTGATAAACATGTTTGATATCAAACAAAAATAATTCCTAGCATGGTTCATTAATGTCAGGAAGCTATTCTAGGTAATGCCCTATTCATGGGACATCCCCATGATAGCCCACATTAGTGAAGTTACATAGACTATGTATGATCCATGGAGTAAGGAGGAGAAGATGAAAGCATCACTGGATGCTTTTCATCTATTTCCAAAAGCAATAGCTGCAATAGAGTAGGCATAGCCTTAATCATTTCCATTGCCATGAGCATTGAAACCTAGTGAAGGTCCTTTAGCATCCCAAGAGACTCCACCTCTTAGCTCTTCACCTTATCTTCCATAACTAGAGGGTTCCTGCCATCATTTTTGTAAGGGTGTCCAATTTTGTTGTTAAAGATTCCCATTTTTGTAATTTTTGTAATTCCTTATAATTTAGGACTTAGAGTTTATTAGTTAGAGTCAATTAGTCAATAATCCCATTCCTTTCCAATTTTGTAAGAAACTTGATCTTACTTTTTTTTACTCAAGGATAAGTTTTTACTTAGTCGTGGGGGTATGAGGAATCATTTGACTAGATACATTAATAGGCATATGTCAACGTATCCCCATCAATGCATGGTTTGATGCATTGTCTCAGATGCATCGATGTAGTGTCATGTCATACCTATATAAATGCACATACCCATCGCATTTATTACATGTTATGTCATTAGTATAGCCAAGTTCCTGTAGTTTTCTTCTACCAAAGTTAGAATATTTTCTAAGTGCCTACAGTAGAACTAGAAAGAATTATATAGATCCTTATTCAAGCATAATTTTACCTAGATAATTTGATGTGATTGTAATAAAGACGAGATTCGTGGAACTTCTTACAACACTTAGAATATATTAATGTTTGTTTTAATGCACTTTATCATTCCTGCAATTTACATTCTTGTCCTTATTTAATTAATGCATTTAATAATCAACACATAAGTACAACCACTTCGAACATACCGATTAACACTTGGTAATCCTAGTAGTGGCTATTTGGTATGCTCAAAAATAGACACTTGGTAACCCAGTAGCATTAAGATGAGTTCAGGATGCATACGGAAAGTGGGCCTTGCTGTTTATGTTAAGCTAGTTAGCTTAAAGATCATTACATAGTTAAGTAGTTAATTCCAAATTAATTTTCTTTACTCTACCACTTAGATTAAATAAATAAAAATATAAAATATAAAAAAAATATCATGTGCCTTGGCTCACACATGAGTGAGAGCTAAGAAGACAATGATCATATTCTCCCATGTAACTATCTTTGTCTATTGGTACACTAAGGGGCGAAGTCCATGAAATTTTATTCAATTATGAGTGAATGCTTGTGATTCGTATGGTTGAGTGGAGGGACTAGTTGCTACTCATCACTAGGACTTACAACTTGAGAAATCAACATCTTATCATCACCCCAAATGGTGGTCCCTTATTGATCAAGATTTAATAATATCCAAATATCATAGCTTATAATATACTAATACCAACATACTTTCAGGAGATTAAAATCCCATAAGAAAATGAATGGAAAGAAAATCAAAAAGTATGGAGAGACTTTGCTCAAGAGTACAAGGTAAATTTAGATGTTTTACTCTAAAAGGAAATTCAATATTAGAAAACCAAGCTAACAACAAGTTAATTGCATCATCATGATATCATAAATATTTTCATTAGCAAAGATCAAAAAGCAATGCTACATTTGCAAGAACTAAGATTATAAAAGAAAAAAAACAATGAAGTTAATGTTTTATATACAAAGGTAAGTATAGTAGGATGAAAGATTAACGAACAAGTTAAGGTAGCAAGTTGATTATCAAATTTTTCCTCGACCACAATATCAAGTAGCTAATATCAGAGCTATGATATCGGATCCTTGATATAGGGGCATAAGATATAATGTCACATATCTGATATCACGGACATGTGTGGGCTTATAAATACAACACTTATGTGCATCGTCCACACATAGTTTCATTTCACACTTAACGAAATTTTGTCAATTTGTTTTCTCAATTTTAGCACTTAGCACTTAGGAGTGTATGCCCATAGTGTGATGTTTTGTAATTGAATAGAGTCCTTATTTGAGTGGAATGTACTTGGACACATTTCATACATGGAAATAAAGATCAAGATTACTTTGCATCATTGTAGTATCACTTAGTCTTTACTATTTACACTTAGAATAATTTTCTTACTTTGACTTAACTTAATGTTTAATATTTTCTCTAATTACTGATTTACTTTCTATGCATATTATCATTACTGTTATTAAGTGGAATGGATACAACTAATTTCAAGTGTTGAGTGTGATCATTTGGTAATCTAGTAGTATTATCACTTGGTTCACCCAGTAGCATAATACTTGGTAATCCCAATAATGATTACATGAGTCTAAGATGTGTCTAGAAAATCAGGAATGGATGTCCATCACATAAGCTAGATTAGATTTGTTTACTATTACTTATATTTAGGAACCATTCCATTCACTTTATGTTTTCTGAGAGAATCATGGCCAACAAAACATCATCTATCATATACCTCATTATGAGTTAAACCATATGCCTTGGCTTTACTAGCTCACGTGGAAACATAACAATCATGAAATCTAACCAATTACTCACATAATTACATTGCCTTGTCCATGGAATTTAACTGAGATCATGTGTGAACAGTTGTATGTCGTATGGTTGAGTGTTGGATACTTTACCACTCATCATTAGCACCGTTGCCGGGGACACATCAATGTTATGCTAAGTAATTGATTTTTCAAAGTTCATTATATTTGAAACTCAAAGTCAAACCAACAACTATAAGTAAATCATACTTTTAATACAACCCATCTAAAAACTATAATATGGTTTCACATAATGATCAACCATCACCTGCCAAGAAGATAACAAGAAGTAGTGATAGGATCATTGATGAAGAAGAATGGGGGATGCCAGTGTAGACATGAATCACTTATGCACAAACTAATCCATACCATCCAGAATTTACTTTCATCTTCCATCAAGACAAGCAAATGAGGTGGAGAGGCTACTGACTCAAGATACAAGCGAGACTCTAGGCCAAGGGTTCCTACTAAATCTTATAGAGTAACATACAAAATTCATGAGGAGAACCAATCAACACTGTTGTCCTGCTACTTGATTAGATTCATCATGATTATTAGAAGACTCTAATAGGAGATAACACTAGTATTGGAACTCTAATAGGGAAGAAAGGTGAACTCATGGTCATTATGACTGATATTCAAGGTACTCTGATTAAGAAGATGAAGAGTATGAACAAAGAAGACAAAGAGATAGAAGAGAGGATCAAGAAAAGCATGAGCATAGAAGGGGTCATTGCTACAACAGAGCATATGAACCCAATCACGATGATGAACTGCTTATGGCAACTCAAAGCATGATCAATATTCAAGACATTGTCTACATACCAACTAGGCACATGAGAGATAGTCGAATTAAAAAGCTAAACATGAATAACATGCCATGATTTGAAGGTGGCTACAATGAAAATCCACAACATTACCTTCAAGCATTCCACCATGCTTGTTCCCTTTAAAACATAGAGAGTGATTGGCAAAAATTAAAGCTATCTCCTAGAATACTTGTGAAGGAAGTTGAAAGCTAGTATAGTTCACTGGAACCTAAATCCATCGGATGCTAAAATACCATGCTTGAAATCTTTAATGACAAATACCAAACTTATTCATGAGTGTAAAATATAAAAAACAAATCTAGGGCTGGAAATAAGGGACTTACGAAACCCTTGATGAAAAAATGGATAGATATTATTCACTATTACATAGATGTTTAGGCCACAAATTTTCATCAAAGGAATAGCTTAGGCACATCGTAGATGGGATGAGAAGCAAAACTAGAGAGACCCTTAGGGTTTACACCTAAGGAAGAATATCAAAATTGATCACCCATTGTGTTCAAAGACTAATCAACCAAGTGGCAAAAGAGAAAGGAGAAATCAGATAAAGGGAATGAGCTAAAGAGTATAATAAAGATACATCAATCCAAAAGAGGGATGCATGAATATGTGATGAAAAAAAGAATGAAACCTTGGACAATGTCATCCAGCAAAAGACTCTACCAATCTAGAAGTTTGTAAGTGACATTGCAGCTAAGGTGGAGAAAATGTGGGATTCTGTTGACAAAACATTCACAATTGCATTAAAGATAGTGGAGGAATAAATCGAACAAGCATTAGAAAGAGGCAAAGATAAAAAGGAAGAAGAAAGAACTTGGATGTAAAGGCAAAGTTGCTTTAGTGGTTGAGTGCTCAAACACTAGCTCCATAGATGATGAAGGTTGTAAAGTGTGCCAATATGAACATCCTAAGGGATGTTGTCTAGTCATGGCACATCTACAAGCAATGGGGGCATACACACTCAATCCAAAATTTGTTAAAGAAGAAATTCCCAAATGGTTGCTTATTCACAAGGTAACTACCAATAGAACCTTCAGCCAATGTACTATCCTAATGGATCTTTGCCATTGCTGTAGGGGCAATATCATCAATAGTGGCAATAGCCTCAATCATGGGCTATGCCACCACCTCATCAAAAATATTCATACTGATAGCCAAATCCATATGGATATTTTGTTCAACATCCAGTATTTCCTAATCATGTAGTTGTTCAGTCCCCATAGTATTATTCAGAATAATTCCACATATCAATGCCATTGAGGACTGGTTCCAACTTATATGTGCATCCACCAATAGTTGGACCTTCTACTCAACACTTAAATCCTATGCCACCAATGCCACCTCTTGTTATGCAAGGGGACTTACCATCACAACCCAAGCCAAAGAGTGCTACAAGGGTAGTCAATATGCATGAGAGGATGGTTACTTATGAGTCTCAACCTAGGAAATGACCGTTCTTTACAACGAGTCCAAAAAAGACTCAGTAGATGGGGAACTTGTCTAATTCTACCCCATCCACATCAAGTCCTTCTGAATGCAATAAGCTTTTGACTTCATTAGGTTCATATGTCATAATTGTCATGCTCATACAAATAGTAACTCATTGGATCGAGGTAGGGGCTCTTTCATAAAAAAGAACTTATCCAGGAAGTCCCTTAATTTATCTCCAAATAGTAGGACAAAAATTGTGCAAAGCTCTATTAGATTCTAGGTCTAGAGTAAATTTGATATCTCAAGACATGTACTAGGCTTGGAACCTTCCACCACTAAAGAAAATTAATATCCATTTAGAGATTACAGACCAATTAATCATAATTCCACTTGGATAGGTGGATGATGTGATTACTATCATCAGTGATTGGTTTTATCCTATTGATTTTCTAGTCATTCACGTGGAGAAAAACAAGGGAGAATTCCTAATTATCATGGAAAGAGCTTGGCTTAGCACCATGGATGCTAAGCTTGGAATTCATGATTTGTCCTTGGAAATTTCCAAGGAGGATAAAGTTGGAATCATACATAGATGGAGGGCTCCATGTATTGCATACAACGATCACAAGTGCAATTGTGTGCAAAGAATTTGGGCCATTAAATGAAAATATACTAAAGCATGCAATTAATGCGTAGAAACAACATGTGCATAGAATTGTCTGTATGTAGCAACCATCCAATAAGAGGGCACCCAATTGCTTATTACCAATGAAGAAACTCAATTCAATAAGTACATGGAACGAGAAGAATAGATCATTAGTACCTACATTGTAGAAATAGATAAGTTGGAACAACTAAGGAAGAGACACTCTTATCCTCAAAACAATTTGAAGGAAGAAATGGATTGGGAACACTTGGAGATCTCAGACATAATGGAATCAGAACCACTAGAATTAAAGGATCATTTCCCATTGCTATTTGTTGATTAGGTTATGAACATAATTTTAGGACATGAGTATTACAGTTTTCTAAATGGGTACAATGGATACAATCAAATCTACATTGCACCTAGAGACCAAGAGAAAATCACATTCACTAGTCCATGGAAAACTTTTTCTTATAAACATATGCCTTTCGATCTATGCAATGCACCAACAACCTTCCAGAGGTTGGTTTTAAGCATCTTCCAAAAGCATATAAGCAATGGTGTTGAAGTTTTTATGAATGATTTTTCCATGTACAAGCTAGAATTTAAACAAGCACTGGAGTGGCTACATTAGGTACTCAAATGATATGTTAAAACCAATCTAAACTCAATTGGCATAAGAGCATCTTATGGTCCAAGAAGGCATACTACTGGGACACAAAATCTCCTAGAAGGATATAGATGTAGATCCTAAAAAATTTAGAGTCATCCAAAACATCACTCAACAACCACATATAGTAAAAGATGTAAGATCCTTTTTAGGCCATCCAAGATACTATAGAAGATTTATTGAAAATTTTTCAGAAATAGCCAAACTGCTTATAGAACTTGCAAAGAAGGATGCACCTTTTGAGTGGACCTAGTCATGTGAAGATGCATTTAAAGCTTTGAAGTAGAATTTAGTTAAGACACCAATCCTCCAAGCTTCAAAATGATCAAGGCCTTTTCATATCATGATTGATACTTCCAACTATGCACTTGGGGTAGTATTGACACAACTTGAAGACCAAAAGAGACCATACTACATAGATTGTGCCAGCAAAAGCATCATAAGAGCACAATTAAATTACACTACAACTAAAAAGGAGCTAATGATCATGGTGTACATGCTTAAAAAATTCCACCATTACGTGCTGAATTACCAAGTTTACATTCACAATGATCATAGTGTTATCTGATTTCTAATGAACAAGATAGCGATTAGTCTGTTACATCCCATCCAGAGATAGTAGGATTGTATATTTAGTTTTTTATTTGGTAGGAAATTTATATGTAGTTTGACCTTCCTTAATAACATGTATTCTACACATCATTAGTTTTTTTAGATATCATAATTCCATTGTATGATTACTTCATCCTAGGCATCACCCTGCCCCAACTAGGGTGGGCTGTTACATAGTCTTAGAGTGATAAGATGGCTTGTGATTCTCCAAGAGGTTGACATCACAATGATTGATAAGAAAGAAATAGAAAATGTAGTGGTTGATCATTTATCAAGGTTGAGATGGGATTTATACAATCGAGTGAAACCTTTATCAGATCAATTTTTTGATGAGGATCTATTTACTAAAATAGTAAAGGTTGTAGATTCAACAAGGGGGCCATGGACCATAGAGTACTTGACTTATCTCACAACACAAGTGCTTCTTATTGAATGGAGTAGAAAACAATGAGAACAATTCCTTCATAGAGCCAAATGATCCATGGAAATCAATGGCAGCCTGTACAAGATTTCTGCATATGGGCTTGTTAGATGGTATGTACTAGATCATGGCTAATAGAGGGCTTTATAAGATGCCCATGATGGTCCATGTAGTGGCCACTATGCGAGCATAGAACAACACTTAAACTATTGATGGTAGGCTACTTTTGGCCTACTCTATTCAAGGATGCCCACATGTTCACACAATCTTGCAAATGCTTCCAAAGAGATGGAGGAATTATAACTAGATATGAAGGACCAGAACATTGGAGTCTTTTGATATTTGGGGAATTAATTCTATGAGGCCCATTTAATTGATGTCAAATGGAAAAGTGTATATTATTGTGACTATGGATAATTGCACAAAGTGAGTAGAGGTAGCAACAGTGAAAGACTATATAGTAAAATAGCTATGAAGTTTGGAGCACCTAGAATGCTAATATCAAATAATGAAACCCACTTTACTAGTGCTACTTTTAAGAAACTCATGCAACAACTTAGGGTTAACCATAAACTAACAACACCATACCATCCCCAAGCAAATGGTCAAGCTGATGTCACTAATCATGAAATTACTAAAATACTCACTAGGACGGTTAGTAGATTTAGATGAGATTGGAGTATGAAATTAAACAATTCTCTATGGGCCTATAGGACATTCTGGAAACTACCTATAGGATACACCATATGAGTTAGTCTATGGCAAGTTGCCAATACTACCTGATGAGTGGCAAGGTACCCCTACACTCAATCATACGAATACGAGCGTTTCACAAGCAATCCAATCGAACTCCAAGGACTAAGTGCTTATGCACCTTATGGAACATTTAAGGTTAATTAATCACTATCTTCCCAAACTTACCTATATTTTCATGGTTGTATGGTTAAGTAAGTTTGAGGTATGTGATTTTTATATCTTTTATCTTTTTAACGCCTATGCTAATGAGGAAGGGTGAAGAGACTAAGTTACTAACTTTCATTAACTACTCATTAACTAAGTTCTAATTATCCTAGCACCAGTATCCATTCCCACTTGTTGCACACACCTTGAACTAGTGCAATGCTAATGGGATTACCAAACGCTACTCGTTACTAGGTTACCAAGCGTTACACACGTGATTGAAGTGGTTGTACTGAATGCACTTAACTAGGAGAGTTGAGGGTTGAGAGAGATTTAATTATCTAGGAAAGCAGTTAAAATTTTAATAATAATTAAATCCTATTTAGGTTAGTCCATGTGCTGCAATGTTTATCAGAAAGTTCTTCTTTATTTCCATACACAAATGTGTGCTCAGGTATAATTTTCTCGAATAAAGATCCATTCACTTTGAGATGCCTACTATGGGCACATGGAAATTATTCTATCTCTAGAATGGTAAAACTGCCAGAGTTTAGCTAAGGGTTTAAATCTAGGTGGAGAAACAAGGGAAAGCCACCTCTTATTTATAGAACTGGTGATGGGCTACGATATCATGTACGCAATATTGTAGGGGTCGACGTGATATTGCAGCTCATCATACCCCCATGACTAAATGAAAACTCATCCTTGAGTTCCTTACAAAATATTGGGAAGGTATGGGATTATTGAATGAAATGAAACTAGTGGTGCATGGGATGACATGTGAATGGATCATCATTACAAAACATGACAAAACTAGTGTTCATGAAAACAAGAGTGAACATTTTATACATTTGACATCAGGCCTTATTTGGCAACTAAGAGAAGAGAGAGAGAGAGAGAGAGAGAAAGAGAGAGAAAAGAAGAAGTCTGTTGCTGCCAATGCCAAGATTGCACCTTTTGTTGTCCATCCATAAGCATGCCATCGATCTTGTTCCTTGCATGACTGCTCCAGCACTAGTCCATTCCAAGTGTTCCCTCTAGATCCAATCCATTGATGTATGATTGATTCAAGCACACACAACATAATCCTGTATTAGCAAGGGTAAATGAATCACAATGTAGTTGATACCTTGTCCTAGTGAAAGATCAATTGGCTAAGTTGTGGTATGGCTAATGCAGATCTAGATATATAATACGAGTGACTACTCGAGGTGTAAGGGTTAGGGAAAAATTAAAAAAATTGGACCAAGATCCCCATGACCGAGAGTAAACCTCCGATAGCAATAGAATGGAAAAATATAAGGCATAAGAGGGATGGAAAAAAAGAAACAACGGCAACGCTGATAAAATAGATGTCAAATATGGAGACGAACAAAATAAATGGTGATTGCTGAAATGTTTAAGGGAAAAAAATTAATGGATGCACCAAATAAGAATGCTAGTGGATCCTCCTCAAAGCAGGCTCATGCCTTAATGCCCTAACAATCCCATATTCAAAGAGTCCGTAGGCCCTAGAAATGTCATTTGGAAGCAAGAGTTAAATTCTTAACCACAAGAGTTTACCTAAAAAAAATAATGGATCAACCAAAGTACAGACTATTAATACAATTAACAATGAGGTGGAAAATGGAGAAAAATGATGAGGAGAAGAGAATGGAATGGAGTCCCAAGAACAAGGTGGTGTACAGCCCCTTGTGTATTTATGATTAATGTGACTTAGTAGATCTCATTCCAAATCTAGCCTCACACAAACCACATCTCGTGACTTCGCATTAAGACATTCGGCCAAGCCATCCACTCGAAGTAACAAGAATGCTTCCATAAAAAAAAGTCACCACCATTCCAACGAAACAAAAAAGGAGAAAGTAGGGAGCGAGAAGGGCCTTAGTTAGAGGGAACATGTTTATTTAGTTCCATAACCAGTGCTTGTAGCCCAGATGATTATTTCTTCTAAGGGGTGTGCTTTGAATTCTCACTGTTTTATTTATTTATTTATTTTTGTGTTTTTACGTGAGAACCACACCATGCAAAGACTTATTATTTTTATTAGCTCAGCTTCCCGATAATGGAGCAATGTCGGAATGGTAAGGAAAATCCAAGAAGAAAACATTCAAGCACCCAAGAGAATGGCCAACACAAATGCATCAAATCCCCTTGAAGTCATACCTTTTTCAATCCTTGAGTCCTTCCTTAGCTTGAGAAATGCCCAATCACTGATTCATTGATAATTCTTATTATTAAGAAAGGGACTATACATTCCCAAGCTAAGAGAGACCATAGAAATTCATGGATGCATGGATGATGTCAACTCATTACCTGTTATATCAAAAGAACCATACCAAAGTATCAACATTATAACTCAAAGGTAAAAACCAAACATTAGCAATCAATGGAATACAGTTCATACCATCTTCAGAGCACTTATTAAGTGACAAACAAACTTAACAAAAAAATAAACACACAAATAAACGAAGAAGTATGAACAATGTTGTAAAACAAAAACAAGAAAAGTTAAAAAAATTTGTAAAACAAAAATGTGTAAAAAAAAACTTAAAAAGGAACTGAGGACCTTGATTGATCAACATAGGTGGCCATCTCCCCCATGAATGAATTGAAAGGGAGAGATCTGAAATAATAAGCACTTGTTGGAATTTTTTAGAAGTGTCCAACTTCTCCCAATTGATGTTTTCAGGTTAAGGGTTGGAAGTTGGTGACGTTCTTGCTTCAGTGTATCTATGCTTTTGATGTGAGCGCAAGTTGTTGTTAAGTTAAGCGGTGACTGAACCAACACGGGTCAAAACCAGTTAATAATAGTTAGAGCAGTAGTTAACAGTAGTGAGCAATAGTTAATAGTAGTTAACAATAGTTAGAGTAATAGTTAACCAATAGTTACTGGTCCAGTTTTCGTTCTCTTCCGTAATGGCCCAAAACATTGTTGTTTCCATAATTATATCTAGCAATTATTATTTAATAAAAATTCTCATGTATTTTCGGTGGTGTGCTTGCTTAAACGCCACACAAATCTATGTGTGTTGCCTGTGTTTTTCTTTTTCTTCGATTCTTTATCTGTTCCTGAATTTAACAATTGGTATGGGAGCCACGGATCAGTGGGAGCAATGGCATCCGAGGATGGGAAAGTCCAAATTAACAAATTCAATGGAACAAACTTTGGGTTCTGGAAGATGCAGATTGAAGATTATCTGTATCAAAAGAAGTTGCACGAACCTGCTAGGGAAGAAGCCAGATCAAATGGATCAAGAAGATTAGAATCTCTTAGATCGCCAGGCACTTGGTGTGATTAGATTGACATTGGCAAGAAACGTCACATTCAACATTGTTAATGAGACAACCACTACAGGTTTAATGAAAACGTTGTCAAGTATGTATGAAAAGCCATTTGCTACAAATAAGGTATATTTGATGCGTCGGTTGTTCAATCTGAAGATGGGTGAAGGTGCATCAGTTACAAATCACATCAATGAATTCAATATGATAATTAGTCAATTGAACTCAGTGGCGATCACCTTTGAGGACAAAATCCAGGTGCTGATTTTGCTATCATCTTTGCCAGAGAGTTGGTCTGCAACAGTGACTGCTGTGAGTAGCTCATCAGGTACTTTAAAATTAAAGTTGAATGATATTCGAGACTTGATTCTTAGTGAGGAAATTTGCAGAAGGGAGTCAAGCGAATCCTTAGAGTCTGCTTTGAATACAAAAAGCAGAGGTAGGAGCTCACAACATGGTTAAAACTATGGTAATGGTAGATCAAAGTCCAGAGGTGAAGGAAAATCTAAAAATCACAGGGAAGTTGTTTGCTGGAATTGTGACAAGAAGGGTCACTTTAGAAATCAGTGTAGGGCACTAAAGAAGAAGAAAAATCACACTCAAGATGATGAATCAGCGAATGTAGCAGAGGAGATTATTGCTAATGCTTTGATTTGCTGTGTGGACAATCCCATTGAATCTTGGATTCTGGATTCAGGTGCTTCATTCCACTCCACTCCATGCAAGGTATTGTTACACAATTATGTTGCAAGGACGTTTGGAAAGGTTTATCTTGCAGATGATGAATCTTTGGATATTGTGAGGAAGGGTGACGTCCAAATAAAAACTACCCAAGGGATGCAATGGAAATTGCAAGATGTAAGACATGTTCCTAGACTTAAGAAAAATTTAATCTCCATGAGTCAGATGGATTTGGATGGATATACAATAACATTTGGTGATAGATCATGGAAGATTACTAAGGGAAACTTGGTTGTTGCATGAGGCAGTAAGGTGGGAACATTGTACATGACTACACCCCCCCAAGATGCAATTGTAGTTGCTAACTATGATGGTGATTCAGTCCTATGGCACCGAAGACTTGGGCAGATGAGCGAAAAAGGTATGAAGTTATTGGCTTCAAAGGGAAAGTTACCAAAGTTTAAGTGTGTTGATGTTGGCTTGTGTGAAGATTGTGTTTATGGGAAGAAAAAATGAGTTACTTTCTCAAAGATAGGGAGGATACCACAGACTAAAAAGCTTGAACTGGTGCATTCAGATGTATGGGGGCCAGCTCCAGTGAAGTCTCTTGGAGGCTTAAGCTATTATGTCACCTACATTGACGATTCCACTAGGAAGGTATGGGTTTATTTTCTTAAAAATAAATCTAATATGTTTGCTACTTTTAAAAGGTGGAAAGCTGAAGTAGAAAATCAGACTGGTTTAAAAATAAAATGTCTGAAGTTAGATAATGGAGAGGAATATGATAGCTAAGAATTTAAGAATTTCTGTTCAAAAAATGGGACCAAGATGATCAAGATAGTTCCAAAAACGCCAGAGAAAAACGGTGTTGCTGAATGGATGAATAGAACCTTGAATGAAAGAGCTAGGAGCATGAGAATACACTCTAGGCTACCAAAGTTCTTTTGGGCAGATGCAGTTAACACAGCAGCCTACCTCATTAATTGAGCACCTTCAGTTCCATTGGAGTTCAGGATACCAAAGGAGGTATGGATTGGGAAGGAGGTAAATCTTTCACATTTGAAAATTTTTTGGGTGTGTCCTGTATGTGCATATTGATTCAAATGATAGAGATAAGCTGGATCCTAAAGCCAAGAAATGTTATTTTATTGGCTATAGTTCCGATAATTTTGGTTATCGTTTCTGGGATGATCAAACTAGGAAAATTATCAGACACAGGGATGTCATTTTTAATGAACACATGGTGTACAAGGATAGGTTCGGTTTAGAATCCAACATTGTAGGGAAGCAAGAAAAGGAATGTGAGAAGGTTGTACTGGATATCTAAGAGGGATGTGGATGGAAGAATTCAAGAAAATCCTGGAAACAGGATAGCTGAAAATGAAAATGATGTTGCAGAAACAGCCACACCAGAGCCTCAGTTTAGAGGGTCTGCAAGAACACCAAAGCCTAGAGAAAGGTACTCTCCCTCGTTACATTACTTATTTTTGACTGATGCTAGGAAACCAAAATGTTTGGATGAAGCAATGTAGGCAACAGATTGTGTTGAGTGGGAGGTGGCTATGAGGGATGAGATGAAGTCACTCCACAAAAATATGACATGGACACTAACTGAGCTACCAAAAGGAAAAAAGGAATTGTAGAATAAGTGGGTGTACAGGGTTAAGGAAGAACATGATGGTAGCAAAAGATACAAAGCAAGGTTAGTAGTTAAGGGTTTCCAATAGAAAAAGGGAATTGACTACACAAAATTTTTTTCACCTGTAGTAAAGTTGACTACCATTAGAGTAGTGCTAAGTATTGTGGCTAATGATGATTTTCATCTAGAGCAGCTAGATGGCAAAACTACATTTCTACATGGTGACCTCGAAGAAGACATTTACATGACACAACCAGAAGGCTTCCAAGTTCCAGAGAGGGAAAATCTAGTGTGTAAATTGAAGAAAAGCATGTATGGGTTAAAGCAGGCTCCAAGGCAATGGTACAAAAAGTTTGATGGATTTATGTGTAAAAATGGCTTTGTTTAAAGTAAGATGGATCACTACTGCTATTTCAAGAATACTAATGACTGTTATATAATATTGTTGTTATATGTTGATGATGTGCTAGTTGCAGGGACTAGCATGAAGGAGATCAATAACTTAAAGTAGCAATTGGCAAGAAAATTTGAGATGAAAGACTTGGGGCCAGCTAAGCAGATACTTGGGATGAGAATATCTAGAGATAGATCAGAGGGATTGCTGAAGCTATCTCAAGAAAAGTACATAGGAAAATTGCTGAAAAGGTTTAGTCTTCAAGATGCTAAGATCAGAAATACTCCTATGGGAAGCCATGTTCATCTCTCTAAGGAGTAGGCACCAAAGACAGATGAGGAGAGAAAACACATGACCAAAGTACCTTATGCTTCAGTAGTTGGAAGCTTGATGTATGCTATGGTATGTACTAGGCCAGACATAGCTCATGCAGTGGGAGTTGTTAGCAGGTTTATGTCTGATCCAGGAAGGGAGTATTTGGAAGCTGTAAAGTGGCTCCTAAGATATTTGAAAGGAACTTTAGGTTTGACACTTTATTTTAAAAGGAGCAGCATTACTCTACAGGGTTTTTCTGATGTGGATCTGGGAGGTGACTTGGATAGTAGGAAGAGCACCATTGGTTGTCTCTTTACCATGGGCAACACGACTGTGAGCTGGATGTCTCGACTTCAGCAAAGCATTGCTCTCCCAACCACAGAAGCAGAATAGATGGCTATCTCAGAAGCTAGAAAAGAGATGATTTGGTTGAAGGGTCTTCTAAAAGAATTGGGTAAGACATAGGACAGTAATGAGCTTTTCACTGACAGTCAAAGTGCCATACATCTAGCTAAAAATCTAGTCTTCCATTCCAAATCCAAACACATTCAGCTGAGGTATCATTATATCTCGGAATTGATAGATGATGGAACATTATTGCTAACGAAGATTCCTGGTTCAAACAACCCTGCAGACATGTTAACTAAGGTAGTTACCTTTGCTAAGCTGAAACTTTGCACAACCTTAGTAGGCCTCCATGGTTAGCAATGAGGAGGCATTGTATTTTGTTTGATCAATCTCCAAGTGGAAGATTGTTAAGTTAAGTGGTGATTGATCCAACACGGGTCAAAACCAGTTAACAGCAGTTAGAGCAGTAGTTAACAGTAGCGAGCAATAGTTAGCAGTAGTTAACAGCAGTTAGAGTAATAGTTAACCAGTAGTTACTGGTCTAGTTTCTGTTCTCTTCCGTAACAACCCAAAAACGTTGCTGTTTCCATAATTTTATCTAGCAATTATTATTTAATAATAATTTTCATGTATTTTCGGTGGTGTGCTTGCTTAAACGCCACACAAAGCTATGTGTGTTGCCTGTGTTTTTCTTTTTCTTCGATTCTTTATCTGTTCCTAAACTTAACAGTTGTTCCTCCAGTTGGTTCCATACACGTTGGTGAGTTGCTCTTTCAATTAGCTGTCAACCACTGGGTGTCTTCTTGTTGTATTGTTGCTACATACAGGAACTTTTGTATGTTAACTTCTTGGGCACACCGGTTGCATGTAGACAATGTTGAACATTCCTACACATAATCACACCCTGTATCACTATATGTGATGCATGGAACTTTCTTCTTCTCAATCTTTCCCAAAGTGTTTTTGTTAGATATTTCCAGGGAAAGATCACAGATTCCTAGGCATGCATTTACTATACTTAGCCATGCCCTTCCCATTATTATTCGGAAGTCCCCTTTGTGATGGTTTACTTGTATCACTAGGAAATCAGCTGGGTATGACCACCCACACACAGTGGTAATAATGTCTTCAACCTGTCCCAAAGGAATAGTGATGGATTGGTCAACCAACTCTAAGTGAATATTGCTCTTCTTTAGTGGAGGTAGGTTCCAAGCTTTATACATCTCCTATGATATTAAGTTGACTCTGGAACCTAAGTCTAGAAGAGCTCTACATGGTTTATTCCTAGCGACTTGTAGATAATTTAGGGGGCTTCCAGGATTAGAGAATTTCTTGGGAAGGTGACCCACCTTAATCCAGTCAGTGAAGGTATTTGTTAACATAACCGTATGCGTTGAGCTTTTTTTTTATTTGAAGGGAGCTCTGGAGTTTTATTTGATGGAGGAGCGTTCAGAGGCTCAACCACTTATGGTTGTGATAGCTTATTTGGATTGTTGGTTCTAAAAAAAGGTCTTCTGTTTGTATGGTTGTTAGAACCACTAGCGGGTTGAAGGTTTATAGCTCTCGTAACATTGCGTTGCTGCGGTTGAGTGGGGAGTTCCCTTTGCATTGCTGGAGCGGGCGGTAATGGAGCTATCTATGTGAGAGTGGCAAATGGATTCAGAGGATGGTATGTATGTGGTGTGTCTCTCCCAGGAGAAGGAGTCTTATAATACTCCCAAGCTTGGTAGTCACGTTGTGGTGTCACATGACCGATAGAGTCAAGTGGAGAGATTGGCTGCTGCACGTAGTAGCCATATGGATCTGGTTGCCAGTAAGGGTATTGTTGCCTTGGCGGTGGCATCCCCCATGACTGTGGATATTTCCACTACTATTGTTGCTTAATAGGTTGTGGCGAAGTTCCACTTGGATAATACATTAATGGTTGGTCAAATTGCCTCGAGTTACCTTGGGGATAAGGTAACCTTCGGGGTGCTTGCCATTTGTTAAGTCGTGGGTTGAGTGCATATACCCCAAACCCCTGTAGATGTGAGACTATTGGACAACATCCCTTAGGATGGTCATATTGGCATATCTCACATCCACCGTCATTATCTGTGTTAGAATCCATAACCTCTTAGGTGATAGCCATTTTACCCTTACCTTTGTTACATGCATTGACCACTTCTCTCTTCTTCTTTTTATCATAGTCATTACCTCGCTCCTTAGACTCCTCTACAATTTTAAGAACAGTTTCAAATCTACTATCTAAGGAGTCCCACATTTGGTCTACCTTAGCTAACACTTCGGTTGTTAACTTTTGCAAAGACAAAGTTTTCCTATGCACCAACTCTTCAAGTGGTGACTCTTCCTCCTCCTCACAGAATCTCACTTCCCTTTTTTGGAGGGAAGGATCGCGATTGTACTCTCTCGCACTTTCTCTCTTTAGTAGCTCTCCTTCTTCCTTAGCTACTTGCTCCAGCAATCTATGGATCTAATGGGACCTAAGCTCTGATAATCTCCCTTGGGCATACGTTCCAAGGATTCTCCTTGTTTCATGCCTAAGTCCATCTACGAGATGGCGTAGTTGATCTTGCTATGAGTAACCATGGCCTGGGCAATAATGTAATAATGCATAATAACAACCCATGGCAGCATCCAAGGATTCATGATTTCCTTGCTTCCATCTTTTGATTTTCATTTGTAGGTTGAAGACTCAAGAGTACGTTTGATATTTATTGTTAAACAGTTCTAGCATCGTACTCCACCTCCTAATGGTTTTCGGTTCTTAGGACCGATGCCAGCTTTCTGCTTCCTTTACTAGTGTCCTTGGGAACAACTTTAATTTTTTCCACTCGTTCTCTATGTTCTGCAAGGCACATGCATTGTGAAATGCTTGTAAGTGGTTCTGAGGATCAGCGTTATATCCCCCCTCAAATTGTGGGATGTTATTCATGTCTAATCTCTTGATCCTGCTATCTTTCTAGTGCCCTGTAGGAATTCTCATANTGAAATGACAATGAAGAACCCCTACTTGCAACCTGAAGCATGTTAAACATNGTCATTTCATTTGTAGTGTCTATGATGTCTATGTGGTTCCCTACTTTCCCTTCTTTCATACCTTGATTCTTTCGAGTGCCCTCATTCTCTTTCTTGACTCTCTCGTCAAGGTTTCTCACTATGCTTACCCTTATCCTCACGATTAGGCTCCTTATGACTGCATCCTGATACTAAAGGAGAGGGTGAATGCCTTGATGAAGGGGAAGAAGAAGGAGAATCATTATCATGACAATGTTTCCTACCTTCTCTTCGATGGTTCTAGCCCCAATCGTGATGACGATCAGAATGCCCATCCTTGTTATGTGTTTGTCTTTCCTCATTGAAAACTTGGTGTTCATGGGGATTAGAACTAGGGTTGTGAATTGTGGAGCACAAGTTCTGATACACCACCTCCTAAAAATTGTTAAGAGGGGGAACATCATTTTGTGAAGAACCTATGAAAACAGGTTCACCACCCTCAATTTTGCTTAAGACAGGTGGAGTGTTATGGGGCCCTTTGCCCTTCAACAATGTATGGTATCTCTCTTGTTGCAAATCTCGTTGACATTGCGCTTCTATGGGATGGTAGTCCCTTGCATTGTAATCACATGCAACATACTCAACGTATAATTGTGACATGCCTATTTGTGCAAGGGCACGAAGGAGCATGTTGGGGGCTGCTCTATCTGGAGGCAGCACTATGTTACCCTCCAAGTCTCTCCAACACAGTTGTTTGTCTTAATGGGAGACAAAGGTAAAGTTGGGTATATATGCATCATGATGAATATATACCACACTAAATTATTGAGGAACTGGCGATTCTTGGTTATGTGTGTTGTGCCACTGACTATCTCTAGTGTTGTTCCTAGGCGGTGAAGTGCTTTTGTGTGAAGAAGAAGACATGTTTTTCTTATTTGGTGTGATTTTTACCATTATCTTATTTTTCTTTTGATTAACCCTAAGGGTTCGTTTAGGCTTCCCAACAATGTGGATGATTTCCTATGTTCTACGTAGCGCACAAACAACTAAGTCCCCGACAATGGTGCCAATGATGAGTGGCGAGGTACCACTACACTCAACCATACAAATACGAGCATCTCACGCATGATCCAGTCGAATTCCAAGGACTAAGTGCTTATGTGCCTTATGGAACACTTAAGGTTAATCAATCGCTGTCTTTCCAAACTTACCTGTATTGTCACGATTGTATGGTTAAGTAAGTTTAAGGTATGTGATTTTTACATCTTTTATCTTTTTAATGCCTATGCTAATGAGGAAGGGTGAAGAGACTAAGTTACTAACTTTCATTAACTAAGTTCTAATTATCCTAGCACTAGTATCCATTCCCACTTGCCGCACACACCCTAAACTAGTGCAATGCTGTTGGGATTACCAAATGCTACTCGTTACTGGGTTACCAAGCGTTACACACATGCTTGAAGCGGTCGTACTGAATGCAATTAACTAGGAGAGTTGAGGGTTGAGAGAGATTTAATTATCTAGGAAAGAAGTTAAACATTTAACAGTAATTAAATCCTATTTAGCTTAGTTCGTGTGTTGCAAGGTTTATCAGAAAGTTCATCTTTATTTCCATACACAAATGTGTGCTCATGTACAATTTGCTCGAATAAAGATCTGTTCACTTTGAGACTCCTATTGTGGGCACATGGAAATTATTCTATCTCTAGAATGGTAAAACTGCCAGAGATTAGCTAAGGGTTTAGATCTAGGTGGAGAAACAAGGGAAAGCTACCTCTCATTTATAGAACTGGCGATGGGCTGTGATATTGCGTACGTGATATAGCAGGGGCCGACGCAATATCGCAACTCATCACTGCCAATCAAGGAAGAGCTTCATACTTTAGCTACTGCCAGTGAACTTAACCTTAATTTGAGTTTAGGCCAAAAAGAATGTCTAATAAATTTGAATCTTTTAAATGAGAGTCAGCTATTAGCACTCATGGATAGTAAAGTTCATATACAGTACTCTAAACTCATGCACGATTCACGGATAAGGAACATAATCATCCAACTGTGTACCAAGGTCCTTTATTACAATCCTAGTTATTTACCCCAAAAAGCTAAATTTCAAACACTTTGGAAGAGACCATACATTGTACATGTCACTTATCCATCTGGTGCCTTACACATTCACCACCCATCTAGGTCACATAAGCTTATCCTCGTTAATATCCAACAAGTCAAACCATACTATGAATATTCAAAAGAGTCTATCCAACCTACCCACCAATCTTCTACTTCTTGTATCTTCTATTTACCTAATTTCAATAATAGTTGTGGGGATGTTGATCTAGAGTCGTAGGTATCTTATTGAACCTTATTAAATTTTTCATATTCTTTTCCTTTTTCACATTCTGTGAAATTTTCTCATTCTTTTACACTTTTTCATTTCTTAAAACTTTGATATTGTTTCACATTTTTTCAATTCTTTTAACATTTTTCTTTCTTTACACTTTTTCATAATTTTTACTATCTTTTCCATTTTTTATACTTTGTTTTCAAATTATTCATAAATAATTTTGATTATTAATAAGACACATTAAATAAAGGCAAGATGTAGTCCAATAAGGTGAAGATTTCTCTATGTTTTCAAGTCATAAGAGATTGATTATTTGCATAGTGAGCCCACATCATCCATCCATCCATTCCATTACTAAGAGGTTCTTACCATGGCCATAATGATATTCATTTCCATCATACAACTAAGAATAAACTTGTGATCATTTTGCCTAGAAAGAAAAGTGAAGAACCAAGTGGGAATGTAAAGGATGTGACATAAAGGGGATTTGTGGATTTTCACAGATTGCTACTGTGAGTTATATCCTATTACTAAGGAAGTATTATATCCTTGTAGATCTAACAAAAAATGGGAGTAAGAGTACAATAAGTGCTACCTTACCATGTTAGTGGAAAGACATGTTACCCATGCTTGAAGGTAGTCCTCTAGTAAGGTTGACATAGTTAAAAATAAAAGAGCACAAAATAAATTTTTGGATGTCCCACTAGAAGAACATGTTACCCATGCCTGAAGGTAGGTGGCTTTTCAAAAATGTAAACATAACAATAAAGTGCTATGAATAAAACTCCTCCCTTGGACAATACACCAAGTGACAATACCCCTTGTAACATTGATAGTCTTACGATTGTAATTCCAAGAGGTGAAACGATGTGATGTCACTAGAATGTGGTTTGGACTTGGTTTGAATCTTGAACAAAAAGCTAATGATTACCTTAGCCACTAATCAAACACAAGAATTCATTATGCCAATGGTAAGACACCTGATGTCTTGATTCTTGCAATCCCTTCTAAGCCCATTTCATCTCACTATTTGAATATTCATAACTTATGATTATGTATAACATAGTGTTATTTTCCCAAATTGGTGGTACTAACATGTGTGTTTTGCTAAATAGGTATGCATTACATTCAACTCCTTAAGTGCCTAAGGACACTTCTAGGCGTGGTTATAGAAGGGAAATAAGGGCTGCAGCTTGCTTTAGGGAGGATCCACTTGTATAATTGCTGTATCTTATACCTACCAAGCAATTCCACATCATCTGGAACCTTTCAAATATTAATAAACACTTCCCATATCACTTACACTCTCCATTCTATAAATATGAATTCATTACCCCTCTTACCCAATGTATGAACTTTCATAGCTTGAGATTCCTTCTCTATGAACTTCTAATGACGATTTTTAGACCAAAATAAGCATATTTTCATCATCCAAACCCTCTAAGCTACCTTAAATCCTTCCAAACATCCAAAGAAATCAATGTTTTCCATCTAATCCTCATGAAAAATGCATTTTCTTGGGCTTTGATATCCAGTCACTAATATCGGGTTTTGATATCAAATCCTTGATGTCGGGTCTCTGATATCAAGTCCCACAAATCTATATATATGCAGGGACATAGAAAATTTCTTCATCATTTTTCATTTGCAACAAGGGAGAGTTTTTGAATTTTCTTTTCTAATATGAGCTTTGACCTCCTAGCTTTCCCAAGCCATAACTTGATCAATATCACTTTGATTTTTGTAATTTTTGAACCTATTCGATCCTAAAGTGCTCAACTTAGTTGAAGGGGGTGCTAGTGAGGAAAATCTAAGCCACTTTTTCAAAAAATTCTAACACCCATAAGGTACTGTAAAGGTAAATATGAAGAGATAATTGGAATTTTTAAAGAATAATCAAATATACTAAAGCCAAAACACTTAAGTAATGATCTTAAGGACCAATAACCATTGTACATAGGGACAAAATGAGCAATTATGAAAGGTTATCAAGAGATTAACACCTATGGGGTAACTTTTTAGAAATTTTCTAACTCTACAATCTTAGCAACTAAGAACTTTATGAAATAAAGGGTATGAGTAAGGTATGAAATTGTTAAAAATACATACAAAACCCTTAGTAATTCTAATTCCTTAATGATTATAGATGACCCCAAGAAGAGGAGGAGCATAAGGAGGACCTTCACATGGAGTAAGAAAATGACCAAGAAGCCAAGGTAAAGGCCAAAATGGAGGCCAAGAACCTAAACATGAGGAGCAGTAAGCACAATCATTTAGCATTTATCAAGACACTCCTACTATAGTACAATCAGCCCAACGAAAAGTAGATGAACCATGAGTTGAAGGACAACACCTCACGTTGTCACAGGACAACCTTCAAGCAATTCAAGAAAGATCCATCCTAAACCGAGTCATCATGGAAATGAACTTTGGCCCATTTATGAAATTTTTTCTTGAAGTAGTATGAATGAAATTCCAAGCATCACCGCTATGGCCTATCTTATCAAAAAATGACGAATGGTACCTTGATGAAACTTATTAGTTTTAGCACAAGGAAGAGGGTACTATTTGAAACACCACTAATTTTGGCCTAGCACTTTGAAAACAACTCAATCTCTTTCGAGCATCTCGGAGGAAAAATTTGACTAAGGCATGCAACTCACGTTGGCTTTCCTTGGTCACTCATGCTGGCTTTCCTGACAAGTCACGCTGAAAATTACAAATTTTCACACTCACGCTACAGGTCACGCTGTGGTCACGTTGTAGCATGAGTCCAGCGTGACCAACCCTTGAAGCCTCCAAATCAAGTCAAAATGGTCAAAATTTGAGAGTGCAAGCCATCCCCAAAGGCCACTGATATCCATTTCAAGTTTCAGCATTCAAAAATTGAAATTTGAAGATAGATTGTTCACACTTCCACACACACGCTGCAGGTCACATTGTAGGGCATGCTATGGTCACGCTGCAATGTGAGTCCACCGTGACCAGCTTTGGGAGCCTCAAAACCAACTCAGAATGACCTATTTATCAAGGTGCAACTCATCCTCATTGTTGACAACTTCAGATCCCAGCCTCCAGAATTCCAAATTTCAAGCTCAAAATTGCAAGTTCTGCAGGTCATGTTGTGACCACACTACAGCATGAGTCTAGCATGACTTTCCATAAATGACTCAAAACAAAGCATTCTCAAGCTCAATTTATCAATCACAGTCAGGTAGTCCTTGCACTTCAAGAATCAGGCTTTAAAAATTCAAAATTTGGTGAAAAATTGCAAGTTTTTGCTCACTCATGCTGAAGTCATGCTAAGGTCACACTGCAGCGTGAGTGTAGTGTGAGTGTAGCATGCGCATGCTCAAGTCACATTGACAAAAATCAACTCTGGAAGTTCTTGACAAGCAAAAACACTCCAAACAGCCATGAAACCACTCAAATCGACACCCTGCAATAGTCAAGTCCCAGATCCAGAAGTTTCAATAGAGCCAAAGACAATTTCTCTTATTGTACATTGTCATTTCATTGTAAATCTTCACTTGTGGGCTTGTCAGGAACTCACGATCTAAATTGTATGTACTTTCATGGGCTTGAGTAAGCCATACGTTGTAAGATACAATGTACCTGGTCCAGAACGTAGCTTGCCCACGCATGTCCAACTTGCATACAACTGTCCATTGGACATGTGTCACTTGATCCGCTTTCCTCTCATCTCCCAATTGTTGATTCCATTCATGAATTCTGTGCCTAGGCTCAACCCAACCCTATAAATACCCTATCAATTCACATAAACCAGGGTTGGCAATTTTGGACATTGGTAATTCTGAGAACATACAGCTTAGGAAACTCTGACCAACAATCCTTGGGCGCTCGGCACACTTGACTCCTAGCATCCAAGCACTTCTAAAATGCATCACATCACATCACCCTAAGGCTTGGAGTTTGACTTGCCATCCACATGTGTAGCTACGCTTTGACTGTTGCACATCTTCTTAAGCAATACAATATAGTTTATTTCTACTAGCCATTATATTTTTTACTTTATTTTACATTTAGCTTACGTTCTATTTACGTTCTATTTGCAATAATAGTTCTGCATATGTTTCTGTTTACATTTCATGCGCACTGTTTACGTTTCAACATCAGTTACGATAACACCAGCGTAGGCCATAGTTTATGCTTGGGGAAGTCCTTGGTTGATTTGTGTGCAAACCATCCAAGGCACTCTACCTTCGTTTTCTTTTCCAGCTTGCCCTTGGGTGAAGGCAGGGTCAGCTATGTCTACCCAACAATCTTTTGGTATTTGTTTTCCCTTCCAGCCTTACACTAACGATTTAGGTCAATATAGTAAATTGGTGCTAGAAGGAGGACCTAACTTGTTTACAATCTTGTCGAAGCGTCGATCACGTTACCTGTTAAACGCTGCATAGACCAAGTGCCAAAACTAAAGCCCAACTCAGCTTACTCATGCTGAGCCCTCACTCACGCTGAGGCCACTCATGTTGAGACTTACTCACACTAAGACTTACTCACGCTGAGCTTACTTATGCTACACCCTGTCACACACATTGAGCTTGCTCATGCTGCACCCTATCACACATGCTGAGCTTGCTCACGTTGCACCCTGTCACACACGCTGAGCTTACTCACACTACACCCTATCACACATGTTGAGCTTGCTCACGCTTAGCCTACTCATGCTGCACATGATATCAGCTACACACGCTGAGCCTGGACACGTTATCATGGAATCTTCCCAGATCAACCCTACTTGCACAATCCTCACACCAGAACAATATAACTTCATTTGTGTGAAGATTCAAGCCAACCTATCTATCGATCACATGGAAAGAGAGGCAAAATGAAACTATGAACTTATTTACAAGGGAGGTCATGAGTTCACTCCCTCAACGTTTGACATAATCCCCTTGTCCTAGCTTCTCATGGCAAGAAGTCAAGCCTTACAGCTACCTCTAATAGAGCCTCAAGATGAGGAAGATGACTTTGCAGCCCAATCTGAGCATGGGGATTCATACCATATCGTCAGTCCTCACGCCTGTACAAACCCATTGTTTCAACCTTTCCTAGAAGGAACCATGCTTCCCCCTTCATCTGCATACATGTGAGGACTAGCTTCTCGACAAGAAGTACTAGCTTCCATGTCCACCCATTACATACCACAAATACAAACCCATGGGGCACCTGTGACTACTTCAGCACAACATGTTCAAGGGATCACCTCACAACCTGTGGCTGCGCAGTGGGTTTCACTAGATGTCCAACAACACCAACCTACTCTCTATAACATACCACACTCTCTAATCCCATCTCTAAATGTTGCTCCACTGCAACAACTAAACAATCCAACAACCTCCCTTTCCTCAAACAATGCAACAGCTGAATTACTACCAATCACAATCCATTCAACCCACCGATCTGCCTACTGCCCAAGAGTGAGCAGACACGAAGAAAATGATGCACATGTTAACTGAAGATGTACAACACCTTAAAATTTCAAACACTGAGGAAGTCAAGGTGTTGGATTTCTACCAAGATGACCTAATCCACCCTTCAGTTCCACCATTAACCTTGCCAAAGGAAATCCCATTACCCTAGCTAACCAAGTACAATGGAGAGGGAGATCCGAATGCCCACCTAGTGACATTTCGACTAGAATGTCTATTGCTTCAGGCCTAGCCTCGCATAATTCTACGTGTTTTTGCTATGTCCTTAATGGGAAAAGCCTTAGACTAGTACCGAGCCTTACCCCGTAACTTCATATCCTCTCTAGAGGATTTGTTACATCAGTTTGTCACCTGTTTTAAATATAATGTAAAACCTAAAGCCACATTGGATAGCTTGATTTAGATCAAACAAGTGCCATTAGAGCCAGCAAAAAATTTTATCCAAAGATGGAGTGCAGCCCGAATAAACTCCATGAGCCCATACCTGAGACATACTTGCTAACCATTTTTAAGGTCGTTGTGAATGACTTTGTTAAGTCAAAACTCTATTATTTAAGCACTCGTACTTTGAGTCAAGCTTTCGCACAAATTAAGAACATAGAAGAGGCGGCACAATCAAGCAATGACCTAGCTTATGTGGCCTACAGAAACCAACATACTCACAAGAAAAACACAATAGTAGCAACGGTGGCTGCAAGCACAAAAGCAACCAACTGGGACCCAACAGCCAAGCAACCCAAAGCTATCAACTTTGGTGCCAACTCACCTACATCAACAGGGGCCACCCCAAGGCCCAACTTTTAGCCTAAGGATTGCTCAAAGTATACACCACTACTAATGCAACCCTCTCAACTACTGGAGCAACTCTTGAAAGTCAGGAAAATCCAACACAAACACGTGTCGAAGATTACCCTCCAAAAACATGATAGGTACTGTGAACTACTAAGGAACCCCACATTAGTAGTACCAAATGAGCCCCCAATCCCACAACATTTTAAATTGGACCAATACTATCATTACCATCAAATGGCTGGTCACAGTACAAACAACTGTCATGCCTTGCAAGATGACGTACAGGGAATGATAGAACAAGGCCAACTAGTGATTGACACGACAAGTCAATCCAACACAGACGATGCCTCCTATGTCATAAACTCAATTAGCATAGGTGGCAAGCCCAAACCTGTGTAATAACCTTTTGTGATCTGTGTGCCTCCCAGCAAGGTAAGGATTCCCCCAACCTCCACAAGTAAGAGGTCTCCCTTTGTTATCAAGGTGTCATGCCAGGCACCCACAACACCCTTTGTGGTCAATGCTCCACAATGTTTGTCCGCTAAGACGTTAAACTGGCATGACTCATCCGCTAAGACATTAAACTGGCATGACACGGCAAAAAAAAAAACCACTAAGCAACCTTTCATCATCAAGGTGCAATAACGTGATGGCCCCTCACCTACCTGAAGCCCAACAGTGGGCAACATCTCGATCCCTCCTCCCTCGAGGGTTGACCCCACTAGCAACCCAAGTAAGTCCACCAAATGGCAATGTAAGGGGACAAACAAGCACCTCACAACCCCCATGGTCGAAGTAAGGGCCACAACCAACAAACAACAACTGAACACTAGGGCCCCTACGCCAAAAAAACCAAGCCCAAGTCCCCTTCACAAGAGATTTGCTCTCAAACCACATGGAGGAAGTCAAGGCCAACACAACGGCTAATGACAAGGACTTTGTAGCTGCACTAACCTAGGTAAATGAAATGCTCAAGCATAAGAACATGAGGTTTAGCTTGTACGACTTGGTCAGGACCTCACCTACTCACTGCCAAGATTTGGCCCAGGTCTTAGCCTTCTTTCCTGTTACGGAGGACATCCTTGCAAATGAGGCATCAATTCATGCAACAATGTTGCCTCCCACACCACAAGAATTGGGTTCAACAACCTTAGCCTTTCGCGATGATGCAATCAAAGTCAACCCCAAACGAGGGGAGGTCACTATGGCTCCACTATCCATTAGCATACATGTTGGGCAGTGCACCATCTGCAGAGTGCATGTTGACGATGGTGCAGCAACAAACGTAGTCTTGTACTCTGTCATCGACAAGCTAGGCCTGGTAGATGAAATTAGGCCAATCAAAACCACACATATAAAAACCTTCAATGGATCATGTGTCATAGTCAAGGGTACAATCAACTTAGCCTTTATAGCGGGAGAGCAATTCCCCACTAGCACAGATTTCACTGTCATAGAGGAGATGCCAAGTTTCAACATAATTCTAGGTAGGCCTTGGCTAGCTCAACTAAGGACCATCTCCTCTCCCATCCACCATCCATATGAAGGTGGTCAAGTTATCATGCATGGTGATAACGTTTCCTCTTCGACTATCATGACATAGACATGGTGCAAGTTTTAGAAGAAGAGTTTCTTGGTGGTACACCTATAACAACCAACGCAATGCCTAAGGCTAACACACCTGAATGAGTGGTTGAGGTCAACAGCCCCCCAGAGGATCCTAAGCCTTTCATGCTCCCTAATCCATGCCTAGTTTGGAAGCAACTACATGACCAATACTTTCCCTTGGTCGAAAATGCAGGTGGTTGCCTCCCCTTTGACATGCATTTTTGACTTTTACATTGCATTGCACTAGCCTACACATTTACATTTTTCCTGCTCACTTAGATCACGCATTTTTCTTTGTTTACACATTCGTCAACTTAGTTTACACATTGCATTTGAAAAAACATCAAATGTAAAAACATAAAACTACAAAAACACTTGGCCCGAAAATGCCTTAAACTAGTATACAGCCTAGAACGGCCTAAAACTATCACCTTTTGCTTTGATTTTCTTTCATTCATACATTTCAAATCTATGTACAACATGTGTTACTTGATGTTGTTTTCTTCCTAGTTGATCTTTGTAGGATCTTGCAGACACACAACATGACCATGCATGTAGCATCACACCTTACACAAACAAGGTAAGCACGAACAATCTGCTATGACTATAAACTAGCAAAGATAGTCCTGGCATCATGACTTAAAACTGATACCACAGAAAAGTCCTGGCATCATGAATTAAAACTAATACCATAGAAAAGTCTTGGAATCATGACTTAAAACTGATACCATAGAAAAGTCCTAGCATCATGAATTAAAACTGATACCACAGAAAAGTCCTGACATCATAACTTAAAACTGATACCACAGAAAAGTCCTTGCATCATGACTCAAAACTGATACCACAGAAAAGTCCTAGCATCATGACTTAAAAATGATACCACAGAAAAGCCCTAGCATCATGAATTAAAACTGATACCACAGAAAAGTCCTAGCATCATGACTTAAAACTGATATCACAAAACAGTCCTGGCATCATGACTTAAAATTGATACCACAGAGCTCTATCCGGTATGAGATTAAACGGCCACACATGTCCTCCATGACGTGAAACTAGCACCCAGAGTCCATTAAGACTATAAACCGGTTTGCCTATTCACAGTCCACTACGACTATAAACTAGCAATGCATCATTTGCTACAATGCTAAACTGGTGCCATCCAAAGGGTTATGACGTGAAACTAACCCACAACAATCCACTAAGACTATAAACTAGCAACATCATCAACGACCAGGCAAAACTTGCAAGATGTGTTGCTGCAATTGGCTATTCATGTTCCACAAAGACTTGCTGCATAATTTCTCTCATGGACCTTAATGAGGCTAATGCTGTTCATGATTCTGTCTGCTTTAAAAATTGCACGCGGTGGCTCCATCTCCTTGTTTAAAGTGCTTAGTTAACTGATTCATTTGTGTTTTTTTTGTCTTCTTGGAGTTTTGTTTGCAGGATGACACGCCTGAGGCATTCGTGCATAGATGCACTTCATCATGACGACAAGGTATCACATTTTTCCTAACGCACGTAACTAGGTTAATCAATCTATTCATAAGTACATTCCCGACTCCTGATACATTCCCTATTCCCCATCATGTCCCCTTATCCTATTCAGTTACATCCCCTAGATACATTGTCTCCTACTCACCTCAAAACCCTTGATACACTGTTGCATACTGTAACTCCCTAAGCAGTTGCAACGCAAAACACAATACATGATACATGACACAAAATGCAAGTGCTCGAACACAAGCATAGCACTAAAAGCAAGCTCTTTCAAAAAGACCAAAGAAAATAAGAAAAGAAAAAAAATAGAAAAACAAAAACAAAAGAAAAGAAGAAAACAAACAAAAAAAAAAGAATAAAAGGGCCAAAGAGAAAAATACACGGAAAAGGTCTTCATGACCCCGTTGACATTATAAATAAAAGACTATTGGCTATTCTCATACAAGCCCCAGGCGAGAAGGCAATTGTCTTGGAAAACAGTTACACTCGTGTCTTAAAGAGACCATGTTGCACATCATCGTGTTGCTTTGCCTATTTACAATGGGTCCTGTAAACACTCTACAAGAGTCTCGTTTCTCCAAGGAACCCCATGAGTTCCAAAGTTTTGTAATTCTGTGTATGTGTCTAAATTTTGTTTAATCCTCCACTATGGTATGAATAAATTCCTAGTCAGTCAATAATCCCATACCTATCCATTGTGTATTGAATTAAGCTTATTCCTCACATTCTTTGACTTGAGGACAAGTTGTTCTTCAGTCATGGGGGTATGATGAATCATGGTTTTCAGCCCGCTGCATATACGCGGCCCTATATACTCAGCCTGTTGCATATACTAGGCCCCATATACGTATCCTTATTTATGCTAGCCTATAAATAAGCGCGCACCCGCCGCGCTTAGGTATCTTTTTGTCATTTGTAGCTAGACTCTTTTAGTCTTTTTCCATAGGAGTTAGATTATTTTCCCAGTGCATGCTTGCAGTGTGATGCTTGTAATTGTATGAAACCTTTATTTGAGTGTGACGTACTTGGATGCGCAACATGACCGGAAATAAAGATCGAGATTACTTCATCATTGCAGCATTCACTTAGTTTTAACTATCTAGTTTAATTGTTAATTATTATTGTTATTTATTTCTTTCTTAGTTAATATTTATTGCTTTCTTAGTTAATATTTATTTATCATCATTTACTATTCTTCTTGTTAAATGCGGAATGAGTACGGCTTAATCACGAGCATTTAAGTGTGACTACTTGGTAACCCAGCAGTGTAGCTAGGATCTGCACTTGGTAATCCTAGTAGTAGTCGTGCACGAGGTCCAAGATGTGTATGGATGATTAAGGAACGGATGCTCATCGCACATAGGCTAGCTTAGACTCATTTCCTATTGCTCATTAGTTTAATCAAGATCATCCTTCATCGTCTCTAAGAGTAGCACTAACTTAGGATCACATCATACGCCTCACTCTAGACTAAACCATACGTGACAAAGCAAATACTAGTCTAGGTGGGAAGACAACGAATTGCGATCAACATGTAATGATCTAGATACCACAACTAGCCTGTCCATGGAATTCGACCTTATCGTGCATGAACGTTCGTATTCGTATGGTTGGGTGTAGGGGTACCTCACCGCTCATCATTGGCACCGTTGCCAAGGATGGTGCTAGTTATCTAGATTAGTTATATCATACAAGATCGTTGTATAAAGAATTAACGATATATCTTTTAGGAAGAAAAAATCTACAAAAAGTCACATATAAATTCACACACAATTTCACAGCCATGCCTCTCCTACAAGACTATAATAATGCCACATCTAGTGAGGCAATTCATTGGACAACCAATGAATATTATGACAATGAAGATTGGAGTACGCAACCCGAGGTGGGGGTTTCTTATAAACATAAACAAAGACAGAATCGTCCTAACACACGAAAGCATAACTTATCCGATGACGATGAACCTCTACTGGCCACTACAAGCTTAACGGAAATATAGGAGGCTGTTCGAATAGCCCGCAGGCATCATAAAGAAAGTTGTCTACCCGTGCTTGATTTAAACAACTTTCCCAAGTTTTCAGGAGGTTATGATTTAGATCCGCAACAACATTTACAAGTCTTCTATGATGCCTGTATGTGGAACAATATTGATAATGGGTGGCAAAAACTTAAGCTCTTTCCTTTGACACTCGTGGGCCAAGCAAAAGTATGGTATAGGTCATTAAAACCAAAATCAATTCGATGTTGGCCGACAATGGTAGAACTGTTCAATGAAAGATATCAAACCTATGCAAGAGTGTCAGCCTTGAGGAGAAAAATCCAAGAATGGAAACAAGCGTAACATGAACCCTTAGACATGGCCTTAGAAAGATATTCTACATTGTTAAACAATTGCCTAGGCCATGGTTTCTCTGAGGAGAGGCTAATGTACCATATCATATATGGGCTCCATAATGAAACAAGGGAGACCCTAGGGATGTACGCCCAAGGTCAACTATATGAGCTATGAACCCATCAACTCCAAGAGCTTATTAAGCGGATAGCAAAAGAAGAAGGAGAAATAGCCAAATGGGAGAATGTTGAAGGTTCTCAACAGGACCAAAATCTCAACTTAACAAGGGTTCATGACCATGAAGAGGAGAAATCAACTCACTTCAAGAAGGTGGAATCATCTTTGCCAATCCTATAATCAATAGATGAAATTGAGGCAAAGATCAATAAGATGACGGACTAGATACATGAAAGATGTGGAGAATATGCCAACATTATTAGAGGAAGAGTTATGCCAAATTGAGAAACAGGACAAGACACCACGGGACAATCGAAACAAATGGTAGATGAGAATAGGGATAAGAACTCAACTGCCAATCATATGTATCAATGTAATATTTGCTTATACGATCACGCCAAAGGTCAATGTCCAATCTTGCCCCATTTACATGAGCATTGGGAAGAAATGTTACATTGAGAGTTCGTACAAACATACTGTGTCCAACCACAGTGGCAAAAACCTCAGTCATGGGGGAGGCCACCGCCAACTGGACCATACCCTTCATATGTCCCAGCACCAAATGCTTATTATGCTCAACACCCTATTTCTCCAACAAGATCAGCATCCTCTACCTCACCTCATCATTATCATTCTCCTGAGTACTATCCACCCATGTCCTCTCCAACAAGATCACCACCTCATGTGCCTTACACTTCTTCTTAACCTCAATATTCTCATGCTTCACCCCCTTCTACATCACCGCTAGCTATGCCAGAAGATTTTGCACCACAGCACCAACCTACAAATGTTACCTGTGCTGCTACTATCAACAGCAGTGGAGGTCCTTCACAACGTCAAAGGCGTCCCTTCTTTAGACGTGATCGTCGAAAGGGACACCAAAATTCAGAAACCACTACATCCGCCAACTCAGCACAAATCCAACACTTTGGTGCATCTTCCTCTTCAAACCCAATGCCTCATGTTACTCTATCTAGGCCACCAATCAACACTCCAACCACCATGGGGCCCAATGGATATTGCCACATGGGGAGACATGTTGATCCTTGCATACCATCTTACAGTCACAAGTACCATAGTGGGTTAACTCCTTATAAATCAACCACATCTTATAACTTGCCCCACTATGTCAATCCTAATTGAGTGTGTGAACCCCAATGGGGTAAGTATGACCGGGTCCCAATACTTCCAACATGCAAGGATCCCAACCTTCCATTTATTAATTCTAGCCATGCTCAACTGTTTAATTATGGGGGGCACCCTCCATTCTAACAATAGAGAATTAATAAATGTCTTGTTGTTTCTTTAATTTTTTTAAAAAAAATTTCCAATTTTTCACCTTTTAATTTATTGTTTTATCTTTTTGTCTTTTTATCTTTTTGTAAGTAATCTCATCTATGAATAAAACACTCATGTGGATCGTTGCTGAGGTGTGTTCTATGTTATCGAGTCTCAACGATCAATTATTTGGACAGTGAGCCCATTGCACCCACTCATCCATTCTACAAATAAGGGGTTCTGTTCGAGGGTATAGTGATATTCTTGACATTCTTGAAACTTAAAATTAATTTTGTGTTCATTGTGCCCAGAGTGAAAATTGATGGACCAAAAGGGAATGATTAGGGTGTGACATCAAGGGGACTTGCGGATTCTCTTTGGTGACATCTGTGGGAGTTATCATGCAACATGGTTATAGTAAGATCCTTGTAGATATAACAAAAAATGGAAGTAAGAGTAATCAAAAGGGCACTCAAAAATCAAATACTATTCTAGGGGGTTCCACTAGAAAGACATGCACCCATGCCTGAAGGTTGGTGATTTCTCTGGATTTAGTGAAGTGAAAAAAAAAAGAGAAAGAGAAAAAGAAAATAAGAAAAACAAAGTGCCACAAAACAAAAATCACTCCTCCCTTGAACAAAATGCCAAGTGATTGTACGCCTTGTTGTTTTGGTACTCTCATAGTTGTTCATCATGAGATGAAACAATGTGATGTCACTGATTAGAGGAATGGACTTGGTCCTGATCTTGGAATGATGGGTTAATGACACCTTAATCATGCTTTACATGCAAGATTCATTGTGCCCTGAGTCAGTTACCTCACGTCCCAATCTCTGCAATCCCTTCTCTGATTCATCTCATCTCGCTGTTCTTGTAATTGTGACTTGTGTCTTGTATAGCATTGAATTCATACCTCATCATGGTGGTATCAACATGTGTGTGTTTTGTTGCATTGGTATAGATTACATTTAACCCTTCTAGTGCCTACGGACATCTTAAGGTGTGGTTACGCAAGGACATATAGGTTGGAACCTGCTTTGGGGAGGACCCATTTGCGTAACTTTTGTAATTTGTACTTGTTGCACACCACCACATCATCTTATACCCTCCGAGTGTTTCATTGTCAAATATATTCTTTTCTTTGTCATCATTTGATCAAACATTCCTCAAAACTAGGTTCGACATTAAACTTTTAGGGCAACTTCCTTGCAAAATTTCTAACTCTAAAATCACACTAAGTAAAGAATGCAAAACTTATTAAAGGCAATGAGTAAGGTATGAAATCATTGAACTTTTTTCAATAACCTTAATAACAATTGATCTTTGTGTGATTATAGATGGCCCTAAAAGAAGGCAATAAGGAGGACCTTCTCACAGTGCAACTGAATGACCTAGGGGAGGCAGAGGCCAAGGACCTTGTGCAGAACATGCAAACTAGAAGGCAATCATTTAGCATCCATCATAAAACTCCTGTTACTGCATAATCTATCCAAGCAAAGGGAGGAGAGGTCAGGGCCCGAGCCTATGAAGAGGAACGATGACTATTTGCGACATGACATGTCAAGGCCAATCAAGTGTTCCCGTAGCTATTGTGTCCATGAAAAGTGTCGACTCCATCAAACATTGGAACATTAGCATGGACGACTCATAATCCTCAAATAGAAGGGGAGAAACATCAGGTGCTTCTTCAATGGTATCAATCTCAGAAGCCTAGCACATAGAACAAAGGAAAGGCACCCATGGAGGACCCACCACTACTAGGAACCCCATGAGTTCCAAAGTTTTGTAATTCTGTGTCTGTGTCCAAATTTTGTTTAATCCTCCACTACAGCATGAATAAATTCCTAGTCAGTCAATAATCCCATACCTATCCATTGTGTATTCAATTAAGCTTATTCCTCACTTTCTTTGACTCGAGGACGAGTTGTTATTCAGTCATGGGGGTATGATGAATCATGGTTTTTGGCCCGCTACATATACTAGACCCCATATACGCAGCCCCGTATATGCGGCCTTGTATACTCAACCCATTATGTATACTAGGCCCCGTATACGCGACCACATATATGCATCCTTGTTTATGCTAGCTTATAAATAAGCGCGCACCCGTCGTGCTTAGGTATCCTTTTGTCATTTGTAGCTAGACTCTTTCAGTTTGTTTCCGTAGGAGTTAGATTATTTTTCTAGTGCATGCTTGCAGTGTGATGCTTGTAATTGTACGAAACCTTTATTCGAGTGTGACGTACTTGGACGTGCACATGACCAGAAATAAAGATCAAGATTACTTCATCATTTCAGCATTCACTTTGTTTTAATTGTCTAGTTTAATTTTTAATTATTATTGTTATTTATTTCTTTCTTAGTTAATATTTATTGCTTTCTTAG
>MNCI01006315.1:248732-295806 GCA_015680685.1 Gnetum montanum
GCGATCAACATGTAAGGATCTAGATGCCACAACTAGCCTATCCACGGAATTCGATCGGATCGTGTGTGAACGCTCGTATTCGTATGGTTGGGCGTAGGGGTACCTCACCGCTCATCACTCTTGTTGTACATTATCATTTCATTGTAAATCTTCACTTGTGGGCTTGTCAGGCCCTCACAGTCTAAATTGTATGTACTTTCAAGGGCTTGAGTAAGCCATACGTTGTAAGATACGATGTACCTAGTCCAAAACGTAGCTTTCCCAAGCACGTCCAACTCGCATACAGCTGTCCATTGGACACATGTCACTTGATCTACTTTCCTCTCATCTCCCAGCTATTAATTCCACTCATGAATTCTATGCCCAGGCCTGGCCCAGCCCTATAAATACCCTATCAATTTACATAAACTAGGGTTGGAAATTTTGGACATTGGCAATTCTGAGAACATACAGCTTAGGAAACTCTGACTAGCAATCCTTGGGCGCTCGGCACACTTGACTCATAGTATCCAAGAACTTCTAAAACACATCACATCACATTACCCTGGGGCTTGACATTTGACTTGCCATCCACATGTGCAACTACGCTTTGACCAGTGAACATCTTCTTAAGTAATACAATACAGTTCATTTTTTCCAGCTATTATATTGTTTACTCTATTTTACATTTATCTTACGTTCTGTTTGCAATAATAGCTCTGCATACATTTCTATTTACATTTCGTGTGCACTATTTACGTTTCAACATAAGTTACGATAACCCCAGTGCAGGCCATGGTTTACGCTCGAGGAAGTCCTTAGTTGATTTTCGTGTAGACTATCCAAGGCATTCTACCTTTGTTTTCTTTTCCAGCTTGCCCTTGGGCGAAGGCAGGGTCAGCTGTGTCTGCTCGACGATCTTTCGGTATTTGTCTTCCCTTCCAGGCTTACACCGACAATTTAGGTCAGTACACTATTGTCAACATTGGAGAAGTATCAATGTCATTCTCAATCAAGACAATTGTAAAAGCTCTAAACATACCCCACAAAGGGGCATAGGTAGCACATTTATCCACTCGATCTAATCTTGAAACCAGGAAATTATTGCTAAAACAGGCTTATGGAAAAGAAGATAAAGGCTACAATGAACTAACTTTAAAGGAGAGAATATACTTCAAAATTGGCACTTATCATCTATTCCCAACAAAAAGACTCAATTGACTATCAACCTATGTGGCTAGGGGAAGTGTAATTCTAATGGACAAGCATAATGCCAACTTTGCACAACTCTATTTTATGACTATACAAAGAAGATTCGAAGAAAGAAAGGTAGGGAAGCCAACACTTCCATGATGTAAAACCTCGATGACTCTTGCTAGTCATGAGGATGTGCTCGATAGACTACTGTAGACTAGGCAAGTCATGACAACATTGTTTGAAATCCCTAATGATGTCATTGCAATACAATTTGAACTCATAACTACTAAAGGAAAACTAGTCATGGCAGAGACTAGGGTAGAGCGTGTGGAAGCTAAAGTTTTGAAACTACAAGAAGAGCTCATAATCCTAAGATTTGAAAGAAGAGATCCCACACAATTTGTTGCACTTGACTAGATTGAGTAATTTAGAATAGAGCAGATAAGTTGATTGATTGAGTAGAATAAAAAAATTGTAGATGAGAAGGAGAAAGCAGTATGGAATGCCTTTGTAGTTGAAGCATAAACATATACACATGTGAAGGCACTTACTGTAGTTCAAGAAGAAAATAAGCAACTTACTACTAACAACCTAAGGTTGATCACTATGGAGAAGTAGAAAAACATTCTAGAAGAGTGCATCCACCAGTTAAGGGAACAACTAGTGAGGATTAACCAGAACATGAGCCATCTCGGAAGAGAAAACAGAACCCTCTCTATGAAGGAGGTACTTGCAATATTACAAAAATTAGCCATTGAAATCAATGTGTGGCAAAACAAGGCAAAGAATCATGAGAGGCTTAAGGAACACTTCCAAGACCAAGTGTTCATGTACAAACAAATCAATGAGAAAGAAATCTAGATGGAAAAGGCAAAAATTAGTTCCATATTAGTGTAGAATCCTAATTAGAAACCCATCTTGAATAACTATGCCCTTGTCCACCAGGCAAAAGTGAAAAATAAAGACTTGCAAATTGAGAACTTGAAAGAGTACATGGGATTAGCTAATCTTCGTTACACTAACTTGGCCATGTTAACAGCAGGTGGGCCTAGAAATGAGAAGTAGCAGCCACCTATGCCTTATATGAAAAAGAGTTTGCAGATTGAAAAGATGCTTTATAAAAACTCAAAGTAGAAAACTCAAAACTAGAAGTTGTAAAGGCTAGCTACCATGAGCAGAAATATGTAGCAACAAACCTGGCCAAAAGACTATTAGACTATCGGTAATTAAGAGAAAAGACCAAAGCATTTGAGGAAGAAAGAAGGTAATTCGTAGCTTGACATGTCAAAGCAAACCAAATATTTTCACAGCTACAATGCCCATGAGTTGTGTCAATTCCATCAAACATTGGTTCATCAGCATGGACGATTCATGATCCTAGAACAAAAGAAGCAAAGCTTCAAGCACTTCTAAACCAATACAGATTCCAAAAGCCTGATGATAAGGGAAAACAACCAATGGAAGAGCCACTACCACGTGGAACAACATAAGGCTACATCCAGCTTCACCAAATTTTGTTCTTTTTTTAAAGTTGTTATGTCATGATTTGTGTCATTTTACTAAACTCCACTATCATTAGAGAGTCATGTATATAGGAGTCAGTGTCATGTAAATCTACCTCTCAATTTTGTAAGGAACTCTATCCTTATTTTGCTTTTACTTGAGGATGAGTTTTTAGTCAATTGTGGGGGTATGATAAATTGAATTTTTCCTCGACCAAGATATCAAGTATTCAATATTGAAGTTGCAATATTTGATCCTCAATATCAAGGCATAACATATGATGTTATGTATCCAATATTGCAAACATGTGTGGACTTATAAATACAACACTAAGGCACATCGTCCACACACAATTTCATTTCACACTTAGTGAAATTTCATCAGTTTGTTTTCTCAATTTTAGCACTTAGCACTTAGGAGTGTATACCCACAGTGTGATGTTTTGTAATTGAATAGAGTCTTTATTTGAGTGTAATGTACTTGGACACATTTCATACATGGAAATAAAGATCGAGATTACTTTGCATCATTGTAGTATCACTTAGTTTTTACTATTTACACTTAGAATAATTTTTTTACTTTGACTTAGCTTAATGTTTACTATTTTCTCTAATTACTGATTTACTTTCTATGCACATTATCATTATTGTTATTAAGTGGAATGGATATGACTGATTCTGAGTGTTAAGTGTGTCATTTGGTAACCCAATAGTATTATCACTTGGTTTTCCCAATAGCGTAATACTTGGTAATCCCAATAATGATTGCATGAGTCTAAGACATGTCCAGAGAATCAGGAATGGATGTCCATCTCATAGGGTAGATTAGATTTGTTTACTGTCATTTAGATTTAGGAACCATTCTATTCACTTTATGTTTTCTAAGAGAATCATGGCCAACACAACAACATCTATCACATACCTCATCATGAGTTAAACCATACACCTCAACTTCACTAGCTCACATGGGAAGACAATCATTGTGAACTCTAACTAATTACTTGCATAATTACATTGCCTTGTTCACAAAATTTGATTGGGATCGTGCGTGAACACTCGTATCTTATATGATTAGGTGTTGGATACTCCACCGCTCATCACAAGAGAAGGTTTAGAGATGAAAACATAAAGAAAAAAAATTATTGCCTCTCAAAAGGTAGTATCTAGGAAGGTTTTTCTATCAATAAAATATGAATATATGCTAGGGAAAGAAACTTTTCAAGCTAATAAAGTGCAAATGATGGAAGATGTAGGAGTTATTAAGAAAGAAATTAATGAATTAAAGGATACATTGAAGAACAAAATCATAATCTATCATGAACATCTTTAGAAAATCTTAAGTTTAATAAAAAGAATTAGGGAAGAATGTGATATTACAATGGACTTAACTAATAAACTTCAAGCAAAATATAACAAGAAACTTTCAATGGTTACTAAAGACGCAATTATGTTAAATGAAAATTTTATTAGAGAAAAGCTCATAAGGAGATTTAAAGTCTCACATAGTAGATAGTAGGTCAATTCACAACATCAACATTGACAAGTCAACAATCTAAAGAACCTATTCCTAGAAAGTCTAGGATAGAAGAACAAGAAGCTTAGATGGAATCCAATAAATTGATAAGGAAGTTGAACCTAATGCCATGGTCCCAGTCCTAGTTCCCCATAATCATATTATTGATATATCTAAATCCCACTAATGAAAATCCCATTTCCAAATATGACCTTTCTAACATGACTACTATAGTTGTAGAAAATGATCCCATGATGCAATTTGTTTGGACTATAATAAAAAGCTCAGTTGTTATGATTTTACTGTATTCCATTTTATGATCCCTCATGAGTGAAGGGGAGAGATATGTAAGGAGTTAAAATTTGTCCATGTATAACCAACATGTATTCCTGTAAAGTTCATCTCAAACAATGAAGTGTTGGCTTGGTGATAAGACTCTTGATTTAAAAGCTCCAAGCCATAGGTTCAATTTGAGTGGGTAATGCAAAGTTATAAAGTTTCAATTAGAATATATACCTTGGGGTGTAGTTATATTACAATTCATCTCATACTTAGAATTGAATAAAACTCACAGTATAGAATCACTACACTAACCTTGTGATTAGACACTCTTATATGGGTTGCATTCATGTTGTTTGGATAGGGATTATGCAACTAAATCTTCCCTTTGATTTGATATGTACCTCATTGATTAAAACATGTTACCTACAATATTGGAACTTTTGACTAGTAAATTGGAAACCACATACGTTACCCTAATCACTTACATTTCATAGATGGCTTAGTTGTATTCCACACCACTTTGGATAATCTCTTTTCATTAACACATTGAGCCCAAAACGTGTCAACTCAAGATATAATCCACGGTTGTCTATTTAATATGCATAAAAGGTGGCCCCATTTGTGATCTCGTTGAATTTCGTGGATTCTCTTGTTTCCTCCTACTTTGGTAGAGTAGAATAGGAATATGCCTCCACCGCACGTCAAGCTTATAACTTCTTCACGATGACTGCGTATTATGATAGTGAGATAACAAAGTGCACCACTTTTAATTGACCATAATGCATATTTTTACCGTTTTTTAACTTATTTTTATAAGATTCGGTACCTTAAGGAACATCCTTTATCAAGAAACCCATCGCCTGGCAACGAGGAGAAACAACACCGCCGTCACGTCTTGTCAACTTGCAGCGGTGAAACTTTTTAACTTTTATTCGAGAAACACGGACGGGACGAGCGACGCCAACGTGGACACTTACTATTGTTCTGTCCTGCGTGACGCACAGCTCACGAAAGAAAGGACAAACGATGGTACAACATCACACAGCAGTCGTCGTCAATCCAGGTAGATAGCACAGCAGCGAACTGAACTGCTATTACTTGCTACTTGAATCGCGGTGGCGACAACTTTTTTCCCACCACGTGAGCGCGGGCGCGGGCGCGGGCGTGGTGATCAGCAGCGCTGCTGCGGAAGGAATCCAATGCGTGCAGACGGGATATCAAAGGCTACCCGAGTACGCTGCTGCTGGAAGTTGCCCACGATGTTGAGATTGGAACTCTGGGCCGCAAACGCCAGGCAAACCTGCGACAGATCCTGCTTCAGGATGAAGAGCAGCCCCACGACGTTCACCTCCACGCGCACCCCGCCTCCGTACTGCAGCCACACCCGCGGCACGCTCACGCTGGACATGCCCGACAAATCGTAGCACGTGTCCAGAAGCGGGGACGCCAGCGCCGTCTTCAGCTGCGCCGTCTGGTTGCGCCACGCCGACCTCAGGGCCGCGTAGATCCCCGCCGACAGCCGCGTTATCACCGTCCCGGAATCCACCACGGCCGGCGCCTCCGGAAACGAGATCCTCACGGCGCCCACGGTGAGGGCCTGCAGCCCCGCCACGTAGAACGGCCTCGGCGGACTCGTCTGCAACATGGGCGTGAAGGAGGCCCCGCCCGGGATCGACCCGGCCCCCAGAAACAAGCTTCCGGAGGCCGACACGTCGCGGAAGTCTGGCAGACAGTACGAGAAGCTGCCGCCGTACAGCGACTTGCTCTGGCTCGGGAACGACAGCGCCGCGCGGCCCAGCCCCATGAGACCGTCCCCGCGCCCGAACAGGCCCGAGTTGTTGTGGCCGCACCCGAAGGCGAAGCCCGGGATGTTGTCCGAGCCCACACGCAGCGTGTCCTTCGCCAGATCGCCCTTGCTCTCGGAGCCGTCCCCATATTGCACCGTGTACTGGCAGACACCGCCGGCGCAGCCCGGCGAGTTTCCGTCCGACGACACGGCGCTGCACTCGGCCGCCGAGCAGCCCACCGTCGAGTACGACGACGACGACTTCGGGTCGAAGATGGGGTCCGCCTGCGAGTAGCACGACGAGGAGGTGCAGGGCTGGCACTGCGTCCACGTGATGTCGCTGCCGGTGTCGATGAAGAGCTGCAAGTTCTTGGACGGCGTCCCCAGCCCCACCGTTATGATGTAGTTTCCGTTTCCCACGCTGACTCCGGACGACACCGGAATGCTCGCCTTGGACCCCGACGGCACCGCCTCCGTCGCCGGCGTCGCGGATCCGCGGGCGGCGGCGTCACGGTGCAGTGTTTCTTTTGCAAATTCGTCCCACGACAAGCTCTGGCAGGCGCTCCGAGCGTGCCGCACTGGGACGCCGTTCGGTGAGGATCGGGTCTGGTTTGTTCCGGTCCCGCAGGCGAGCTCGGCCCCCCGCCGGAGCTCGGCCGTGGAGATTGTGTGGAAGTTTTTGCTTGAAGCAGCAGCGGTGGATGCTGTCAACAGAGCTGCAAGCGCCGCTAATGCTACGAGGCTGCTGCTTTGAGAGGCCATGATTGATTACAGTGGCGGAAATTGTATGGTTTGATGAGGAATCGGGCAGTACTCAAGTGCTTAAATTCTGGGTGCTTGCTCTTGTTGTTGGGAAATTGACCCGCGAATCGCAGCTTCATGGGTCAATGGTGATTGACGTCCGCTAAGACGTCCGCGTCTACCTCTCGGGTCGGATATGGATTTCACGCGTCTTCGTTCATATGCGCGGCGCAGTTGCAGCAAGAATTGGAACGACTTGGAAAAACAGAGAAAGAGAGATGCGCTATTTTGCTTCCCCTTAGAACCACTTCTGAAATTTGTGTTTTGGGATTTTTTGATACTACAGTGGCCGCCGCTGCGTGGTGGGCGACAACCGGTCTGTTGGAAAATTGCGTTTTCACATTCGCACAATTGCGGTTGTAGACTCCTTTTTTTAGTGGACTGTTTGTGGGCTATAAAAATTTAGTGAAACGTACAGTACTCTTCAACGTCACTTCTCAGCTACCCACTTGCATGGAAATATCCACTCAAAATGGATTCTATTTTCTCACGTCGTCTCCATCTCATATTAGTTCTTTGTTTAAGGTTATGGTCCATCTTCCGCAAAGCGTGATTTGAGAAATTTACAAGGCCGTTATCAACGCACTGAATAAACGTCTACAAATAACTTGATGCAAGGTTGAAACGAAAACAAGACATGCAACAAGATGTTTATCTTAACAATAAAAAGATGCGCAACCCCCCCTGTGACAGTGGCTTAAAGTGCATTAGTGAGGACAGTGATACAATTGAAAACCGATCATTTCGTAAGAGTGCCAAGTAATGCAAATTGCAAGCGTTCTCTACTACTACGTTCTTGTTTAAATAATTTAAATAAATCTGTCCATGGTAGATTGGCGGATTCGAATTTTATCGTAAAAGAATCATTTACTTTCAAGGAAATATCTTTTCAGATTCAAGAAAGAAAATGGACCCTAATTCTTTCCAAGAAGGTTCTTTACATTACACCGTACCTTCAAAAAATTTTGAACATATTTCTTACGGATGAAAAGTTTTTCCTTATTTCCTTGCATTCTATGAAAAGTTTTTCCTTATTTCCTTGCATTCACAATCACATCTTCGAATAATGAAATCAACTATTGTAACTCACAACCATCATGCTCTCCCTATTTGGAAGCTCTTGCGTATGGTTAAACTGTACTTAACCCATGCATTATATCCCAAATCAAGAAAACATAACCATCAATGTCTTTAAAGTATTCCAACAAATATGGCATGTTCACGACATGACATTATGTGTTGGTACGTGCAAATCAATTGTGTGAACGGGCCTCTCTGGACGCGGTGAAATCGTGGAATATCCCATGAGTCGGCAACAGGACATCAGCAGCAGTGGGAGAATATGAATACTCCTTTTGACTCCTAACGGTGAAGGACCATTTCTTAACAGAATCAGGGGCCAGCACGGCACCGCGTAAATATTGGATCTTTTAACAACCCATTTCATTATCATGGGTGGTCCACAATAAAAGTTCAAACTTTTATATGAAATTTACTAAATTTTGGGCATGTCTTGATTTCTTTCTAAAACACAAAAGTGATGGAAATTCTGTTACAATGGGGCTTCCTTCTTACTAATAACTAATTTTCTTCACTTGTTTTTTGAAAGTATTAATGGTAAGGGTGTACACCTAAATAGATATTTCTAAAATCAAAAAGATTTTTCTCTTGATATTTTTTTTTCATTGATGTCTACTCAATGTTAAGCTCATAATGTCCTTTGAATTTTCTTTGCTCATTATTAATATTTTTTGGGGTCCAACACCCCGTAAAATAGGATTCAACTAATGTGAGAATGTTATTATGTAAAATAAATAGAAAAGGAGAGGGAGGGCAACATCGTCTAAGGGTTATGGTGTTCATGATATCTAATACTTATACTTGGGGGCTTGATTTCTAGTTTGTATGCCTAATCTATAGATGACGGGGACAACACAAAAACGATGATAGCTGATGAGTAGTGGCTATTCCTTGTGCCCAACCATACAAATCACTAGCATGTATGCACGATCCAATCGAATTTCGTGGACTACATTTACCTAAGTGGCTTATATCCTTAGATGGTGAAAGACGTGGTTACTAGTCATTGTCTTCCAAGCAACACTTGTCTTAATCTATTCGTATGGCTAAGTGTGATTGAGATGTTGATGAGAGCGGTTACTCTAGTAGTTATTCTAATTGTTAGAGTGGTTACTCTAGCAATTACTATTAGAGTGGTTACTCTAGCGGTCACTCTAGTAGTTACTCTAATTATTAGAGTGGTTACTCTAGCGGTTACTTTAGCAGTTATTCTAATTATTAGAGCGGTTACTCTAATTATTAGAGTAGTTGCTCCCAAGTCTATAAATATAGTGCCCAGGTGCACAATTAGGAAAGAAGTCTTTTAGCAATCAAGTAGCGAAACTCTTGTAGTCTGTTTGAAAGTTAGAGTATTTTCCAAGTGCCTGCAGCAGGAGATCTAAGTGTGGATGGATCTTTATTCAAGCATTGTGTACCTAAGCACACTTTGTGTATGACAATAAAGACGAGCTCTTTGATTTATCCTTGCAACACTTGAGATTTGTTTTCTTATGCATTTCTTTTGTTTTATTTTCTTATGCATTTATTTTATTTTATGCACTTTACATTTCTATTATTAGCACAACAATTCATTTTGATCAATTAAGCAAATCGTTAAATTACACAAGCACGACCACTTCAAGTATGCGCGTAACGCTTGGTAACCTAGTAACAATTAGCGTTTGGTAATCCCAACAGTGTTGCACTAGTTCAGGATGTGTATGACAAGTTAGAATGGATGTTGGTGTTAGGATTAGTTTGAACTTAATTAATGAGTAGTTAAATTAAATTAGTCACTTAGTTACCTCTCTCCTTCCCTACTAGCGTAAGACATAAAAACATAAAAGCTAGAAAAATCATATGCCTCAAGCTTACTTAACCATACAATTATGACATACAGGTAAGCTTGGGAAGACAACGATCAACCAACCCGTCCTTGTTCCACAAGGGCGCATAAGCACTTAGCCCTTGGAATTCGACCGGATCATGTGTGAAACGCTCGTATTCGTATGGTTGAGTGTAGGGGTACCTCACTGCTCATCAGATGTAGAATATTTACTTTTATAAATTTTTATTATTTTCTTTGTCTATAAAATGTTTAATTAAATGAATTATCAAGTATTTAATTTTACTAATTAATTAACTAACTATCCTAAACATGGAACATCTGTTTCCACTTTCCATACATATCCTGAACATATACTAACACTACTGGGTTACCAAGTATTCACTATTGGGATTACCAAGCATTAGTATATAATGCTCAAAGTGGTTGTACTCACGTTATTTACAAATTATAATATTAATTTGATGAGCAGTGGGTACCCCCTACATCCAACCATACGAATTACAAGCGTTCGTGCACAACCCAATCAAATTTTGTGGATGAGATTAGTTTGGCATCTAGATTGTTAAGTATTAATCATAGTCCACTGTCTTCCCACTTGGACTAGTGGTAGCTTTGTCATGTATGGTTTAGTCCAAAGTGAGGCATATGATGGTTGATATTGTGGCTTTATGCTACTCCTAACAATAATAAAGAAATTAATTATTTAATCTAATTAACAATAGGAAGATAAATGCTAATACATAGCAGGAGCACACATATTTATGGCAAAAACAGACATAGTGTCGATGCATATGCGTTAATGCAGCAAACCACATGTCTATGTAGTCAAATGACAACTCATCATACCCCCATGACTAAATGAAGACTCATCCTTGAGTGAACAAAAGGAGGAATAAGTTTCTTATAAAATTTTAGGAAGGTATAGGATTATTGACTAATTGACTGACACACAAACTACTGAACGACTCTGAGTGCAACATTACAAAATTTTATTCAAGTGGATGCATTACAAAATGACAAAAAGACTAGATAAACATTGAAGATTACAAAATTTATAGAGGTCTTTAAAAATCTGCTAAAGATGATTCTTTTGTTTGCCGCTAGTGGTGGTAGATTTTCAACCTTGATTGTTCTGTTAATGCTTCTTTAGTTATGCAAAACATTCTTAAAGCATGGACTAAAATTTCTTCTCATTGTTCCATGGATTGAGCAATCATGTGATGTTTGAGCTGTTATCCTATATGTGGTATGATTTGTCCATGGGCATATCCTTCGTTGTCCCTCTTTTGGCTTGACAAAAGACCTTCTTTCTTAGGCATTTTTTTAGCATAACCTATAGTCATCAAAGGATCAACATTAGTTTTGATAAATTTTCCTTAATAATTAACCCTTTTTAGATCCCTTAGTTTGCATTTAAGTAGAAGGTGATGATAGTGTACTATGCCCAAGGCTATGAGGTAACTAAAATCATCACATTGTTCACATTATTTTGATCAATTACTATTAATTACCATGATGTTCAAAGATAGGATGTTAGAAAAAATTTCAAAGAGGACATCCCTAGTCCCCATGACTAATGAAAGTAACCTCGGAAGCACATAAGTTTTCAAACAATTGAAACTAAAGGTCTAATTCATAAGATGACCAAGAAATATTAATGGATATGGAAATAGAAGTAGGAAAATTTAATAAAACGAATGAGAAGTAGTCCCAAAATCATGCATAAATTCAGAGAAATCATCATTGATATTCTAGAAGATGTGAAGGTTAGTTCAAAGCCATGAACAACAAAAGTTATGCAAGTGGGTCCTCTCCAAAGTAGGCTCCTGCCATAATGCCCTCTCATAACCACTTCTATAGATGTCCGTGGATACCTAAGAAGTTAAATGTAGACCATGCCTTTGTTCCAAACAACACACAACTGCCTTGGTTGGGATGTTACACTATACCAAACAAAACCAAAAGGCACATAATTGCATGTAGTAGTGAGGTGAATAATCGAATGAGAAGAAATTGCAAAGATGAGGATGTAAGATGCTTTACCATGTCTGCAATAAGTTCTTGTGTCAAATGTGATTAAAATGATCTACATACCTATTTGTCCAAGTTTCAAACCAAGTCGATACCACTAACAATGACCTTGCATTGATGTGTTCCTTCCTATTGACCATCAAGAGGTTAAAACCACCACAAAGAACAATCATCACTCCAAAAAGAGAAGAAAAGAGAAGAAGAAAGGAAGGGCCTTAGTTAGAGGGAAGCCTTTAGGCATGGGTAACATGTCTTTCTAGCCCCATAACCAGTCCTTGTAGTCCATTATTGTGTCTAAGGGGTGTGCATTGAATTCCCATTAATGTTTTTTTTTTCTTCTTTGGTTTTTTTTGAATTTTATAATTTTATATTTTTTTTTGAAATGGGAACCACACCATGCAAAGACATAGCTTCTTATTTATTGGTCAACAGAGGAGTGATGATACATTCCTAGAGGAGTCATAAATCACATGAAAGAAGTCAAGAAAAGAACCCAACAAGTCCCCTTGCAGTCACACCCTTTACCATTCCTACTTGGTCTTTTCCTCTTTCTTCAAGGTACCATGATCATTAATTGATTTTAGTTTCATGAAAGAAAAACCAAATTGCTTTCATAACAAAAGACCTTTTTATTTGGAGAACTGGAGGGATGGATGAGGTGGTCTCACTATTTTACACAATTACTTATCCAATCATCTTGATAGCATAACGCAAAAACACAACACATAGCATTGACTTTTGCATCATGACTTGGCAATATTATTAACAAAAACATAAAACATAAAGAAAATGATGCAAGAACAAAGAAAAGTATAAAGAAATGAAAAAATAACAAAAAAATGGAAAACATATTAAGAATTAGAAAATATTGAAAGAAATGAAAAAATGATAAAAAATTGTAAAAAAAAAAAGGTGAAAAACACTTATTAGTTCTTGAACTAGGATGGAGCATCTTTAAGCATTTTAAGGAGGGCAAGACATGTTGGTACATTTTGGCCATTTAATGGAATAGCATTTACAAGTTTTTAGCATTGGAAAATAAATTATTATTGATCAGAAAGGAGTGATTATGGTGGAAATTAAAGTCAAGGTAGCATTTTTAACCATTCACATGCAACAAAATAATGGGGAATACAACGAGGTGACATATGAAATCCTTGCAACTATAGATTGTAGTAGTATAAGAAAATGCATGTCAATGATTGTTCATGAGCATTCTGCTGGCCAAATTATTCTTTTATGTAAAGGTGTAGATAATGTAATCTTTGAGAAGCTTTCTGATACACCTAAAGATTGAAGATTTGATACTTCTAGGCATATAAAAGAGTATGCAAAAGAATAGGCCTGAAAACCCTAACATTGACTTACCACTTTATTAATAATGAAGAATTTGAGTGTTGTCAGAAAAAATGGAAAGATGCCAAGTATGAGTCTTCAAAAATTTTGGCTACTGATATTAAAAATAACTTGATTTTAGTTGGGACCATTGCGATTAAGGATAGGTTATAAGAAGGTATTTCCAAGAAAATTAAAAAGTTAGTAAATGGAGGTATCAATATTTGGGTTTTAAGTGATGACAAGATGAAAACAGTAATAATCATAGGTCAGGCTTGCAAACTTCTACAGGAAGGCATGAAGTAGCACATTCTACAGTTGGAAGATGACAATACAATTGTTTTAGATCAAATAATGAATAGGAAATATTCAAAGTAAGATAGCTTAAAAGAAATATATGAGAAGATTAAATGTTGGAAATCAGAATTGGAAGATGTTTCATTGCAGAAAGTTCATGTAATTATTATTAATGGTAGCTCTCTTGATGTAGTTCTTTTAGATAACAATGTGAAGCTATAGTTCCTATGGATTACTCTTCAATGCATATCTATCATTTGTTGTCTTGTTTCTTCAAAGAAAAAGGCTTTAATTACAAGACTTATACACAAGTAAGGATAGAAAATTTTCTTGGTAGTTGGTGATGATGTTGTTGTAAATGCAACTCCTCCAGATGAGATTTTTGTTTTGATGAGGCTAGAAAACTACTATAGAATTCTATCTTAATGAGGCTAGAAGCTATTTGAAACAAATTTCACAAGATGGGGAAGAAGAGCACAACACGAGCTAGACCTTGAGAATAGGCTAAATGCATTTCCTTTGACTTGTGTAGAACCTGCAATACTTTTACGTGATCATGACATTCAATGTAAATCAGAAAATGTGATGTATGAAGACAAGTTGTAGATTACACAAGATAATACCCAATTGTTGGAACTGATCAATAATTACCACAACTTTTGAATTACATCTCTAAAATAACCCATCATGTCAAATCAGTTTCATAGTGAACACACCATTCACAGGTGCATATAGAGTGTCCTCTCATCGCCATTGCCATTATTACTAGAATGAGAAATATGAAAATTGGTGTCCGATTCAGAATTAATATCAGGATCAATCTGTTGAGGCTAACAGCGCCCATGCTAGGCACAGGGCCATGTGCAACAATTTTCTACTCATTCAAATAGGGGTGGAGGACTACAGTTAGAGCTATTGGGCTTCCAGCTCCCAAATTCATGGAAGAAATCATTAGATCTAGGGACCAAGAAGGAAACTAGCAAATGATAGTTTCTTTGTTTCTTTTTTGTGCTATAGTGGGTAGCCTTCTCTCTCTCCCTGTGTAGGCACGTGCATGATAGGTGACACATGGAAATCAGTGCAAGCCGACAACAGTGCAGCAAACACGCAAACGATGAGGCAAACAAGTAGAGGTTTGAGCAGCAAGTGACACGTTGATGATAGTGGGCATGGCAACAATAGTGCATTGCAAGTGATGTCAATAGACAACAATGCGTGTGTGGTAGGCACTACCAGTGATGGTAGTCTATAGGCATGTGACTCAACGTGATGTGACGGTAGGATGCATGACAACAGTGGTGCGTTGGTCCCAGTAGCCAAAGTAAGCAAGCGATCAATCAATAGCAGGAAATCTCTCTCTCTCTCTCTCTCTCTTTGCTATCATTAGAGCTACAAACGTGCATGGTAGTTAAAGTGATGGCTTGGTCTCTCTCTCCCTCCCCCTTCCCCATTAGTAGCACGACAATCGGTGATAGGCTCTATTGGTAAGTGGCAGCGGACATTAGGAGTCTCTCTCTTTCTCTCTCTCCTTGCAAGTGATAATAGTAGTAATAGGGACAAGGAGTGGTAGCATGTTCTTGCAATGAGAATGATCTTCCTCTCTCTTCCAAAGCTATAGGCACATGGTGGATGGCTATCGCGAGTGATCTCTCTCTCTGCCTCTTCAGTGGTAGTTGGGGTTTTCCTACTGAGCAGTGAGCACCACTAGCAACGATGGATCGATGACAACAATGGGGGACCAGGGAAAATTTAATTTTTTGGTTACCTATTGTATTCTTGAATTTCAAAGACAATTATTCAAATTTACTGATTTTTCAGTTTAATTCACTTTCTTATGGAATGTCACATAGCCCTCTCCAACTAAGATGATGCCCAAGTTTCTGTACCCATATGGGAGGCACCATAGACAATAGTCTCCTCCAAAAAATTTTCCCCCAGGTGTTGGTGCATCCAAAATTTATGCATCAACACAATATTTGTGCGAATTGGTTTAAGTAGAGTCTTCAAATTAGGATCAGATTCATCATAGAGAAACTAAGCCAAAGCCATGCCTCCTAGGTAGGAAAAGAAAAGGAGTAGATCCAAATTAATTAGTGTAACTTCACAATTGAAGTTGGATGATGATGATAATGTTCTTATTTTTGATTCTTTTGTTACTAATTCTATGTGAGAATCATCAATGGGATCAAATAGAAGAAATGTAGATAGAAAAAGTAGATTGATGTCCTTCTCTGAAGTCAATTCTTGCTATGCTAATATCCTACCACATGATCCTTTGTCAAGGTGAAATTTTGCAATGTGTGAGCAATTGAAATGGAGGAGAGCAACACTAGGGTTTTCTCCACATTTTCAAAAATGATAATCTTAATAGCAACCCACGAAAGTAAATCTTTCACTACAGTGACAGATCTCAAAAATCTTAGCATCCAACCCATTGTGAATCTGACGAAGGTCGATAAACATTTGAAGGAGTCTGGGAGCAAGTGTCACCATAATCTTGCTACAATCACTAACAAAATCATTGATATAGGTTGCTTATGTTCTCAAGGACAGTATAAACTACATAACATCCAACAATGCCATTGATGAAAACATGAGCACAAGCTTCACAACTGTAGTTTCACATGCTCTCAACTTTTATTTTTAGAGTTAGGAGAAAAATAGTTTACACTAGCATAGCATACTACTACCTCATCACCTATGTAAGCAGATTGCAAGACTAGTTATTTCCAAGCCATTATTTATATTGTGAGATCATTGTAGTTTTCCTTCCAAAAATATTAAATTAAAAAATATTATTATTAATTAAAAAGAAAGGGAATTTATGTCCTTTATGAATTAAACATTTGGCAATTATAATATCTACGGTAGTTATAACTAACTACCATAATGGTTGCAACTTTCCTTAGTGGTTGTAATTGAATTTTAATTTCCCATGGCAGTTGTAACTACTAAATTGAACACTTGGCAACTATAGCATTTAAATCTATGGTGGTTACAATTAACCTCCATAATGTTTGTAACTCACCGTAATTTTTCATGATGATTTNCCAAATGGTTCCCAACACTTATGTTTGATATCAAACATACAAATAAGGTTTTGTAGCTTTTGGTAGTCACTTATTCTCCTAGCTAGGTTCTCAACAATAGATGGTTGATCAGTGAATTTGCTCTTGAGAACTTCAAGCTCTATGTTAGCGAATTCCAACTTATTTTTTGTCTATTTGTGGAGCTTGAACTCTACCTCATAAAGGATATAAGACTTATTTCTCTAGTTCTATCCTAGGCCTCCTCATGGTTAGCATTGCCAAGTTTACATATTAGAGGTTGGCAAACTCTATATATTTAGTTATCTCCTTGATTTGCAACTCCTTTAGCTAGATCTTTGCTTGGTTATATGTGTTGAATCCATCAAAGTTGAGTTGCCAAACATCACCTCTTTGCTAAAGCTACTGAAAAGTCTCATTTGCCTTCACCTTGGCTAACTTGATCTCCTTCTCATTGACCTTCTTAAGCATCGTGACTTGGTCCCTATAATGGTTTTTAATTGATTCGTACTTTAGAGCTTCATTTTTCTAGGTGGCGACCTCAATTATAGTCTTTTGGCGAAGAACCTGAACCTCCTCCATTGAGAGATTTCTATTTTTTGTAGTCAACCTCCTTAGATCCAAGCTCACTTTGGCAAGTTGTTTGTATTGCTAGCAAATGTACTCTACCATTTGATCTTTTTGTTTCTTAGCATTCCGTAAGCAATGGTTATCGTAGGTCAACACCAGTTTTTTTTTGTAAACTTGAGAGAAGTCACGACCAATGTTATTGGCCATTGCTTCTAATAGTGACGTTTCAAAGATTGCCATTTTTAGCATTCTTGACCTCATGGTATTTTTATTAAAGTCATTATAACATCTCCTCGTGTTGGGCAAAGCTCATCATTTTACTCCTTGCTCCTACTAATGCTTGTACATCTACTATGTTAGCAACATCAGGGATAGTTGTAGCAAGAGCAAATAGAGCCTTACCAACATGGTTCACCACCACCTCTACTGCTGTCTCTTGGACTTTGCACAAGAAAACAAGGATCATCAGTCCTTCACCTTCTTCTAGCATTACAAAGAAGGTTGTTTTATTTCTCAAAATTTTAAGGAATGCTTGTCCTAGAATGGACACAGTAACTTCTTTGGCACTAGGGTTGGAGCAAACTAGTGCCTAGTTCCTTTGTGATGAGAATAATAGTGTGATTTTACTATCCAACTACTTGATGATCCTTATGACCCCATTTAAATGGCTCATGGCTAGATGGTATACTAAAGATTCCCCACCACCTCCAAAAGCTTACTATTGTGATAGCAGCTATTCTTTGAGTTTCCTTAGTTGTTTTGCAACTACTAATATTTCAGGTGTTATCTCTAGTGCTATAGGTCATGGTGGTGGTGGTGGTGGTTGCCCCTCTTCTTAAAGCTTAGCCAGAGCTTTATCTTTCATCATATCTTGCTAGGATGTGGCAGGAGCTCTATAGACCACATCATTTAAATAGCAGGCTATACCTCTTGTAGAGATTTTTGATTAAGCATGGTGATGAAACATGTTTTGCCATCTACTCTAATGTTAGGTATGTAACATTGGAGTAGCGATGTTGTGTAGGCTACGTCAAGGCCTTGGTCTGACATTGAGGTGTATACCCCAAGTCTATAAATACTATGCCTAGGCTCTAGTTTTGATATTTAAATTTTAGTCATTCTTAGTCAGAATAGTGAAGCTCTTGTAGTTTATTTTCCTTAGAGTTAGAATATTTTTTAAGTGCCCACAGAAGGTGTCTAAAGTGTATACAGTTCTTTGCTCGAGCACTAATGTACCTGACCACAATGGTGTGATGGGAATAAACTAAACTCTTTTGACAATCCTTGAAGCACTAAGAATAACTTAATATTTTCTTTAATGCATTTTACTTTCTCACTCTTTATTTTAATGCATTTGAATTAAGTAATTTACTTCTAGCAGTTAATGAACACAAGCATGACCACTTCGAGCATTCATATAGTACTTAGTAACCTAGCATTCATATGTGTTTAGGATGTGTCTAGGAAAGTGGGGTGATTACTTGTGTTAGGCTAGCTAAGCAATAAACATTAGTTTTCAATCTACTCTACCCTTATTCTTGTTGTCAGTGATTACATCCATAAAATATAAAATGACAAAGATTCATATACCTCAGTTACACTTAAACCATACCCTTGAGCCTCACAAGTGTAGTTGGAAAGACAGTGAACATTCTCAATGTCATTTCACTTCCTAGAGAAACTAGTATACAAGATAACTATAGGTCCATAGAATTTGATCGAATCGTATATAACACCTTAGTCATTCGTATGGTTGGGCATAGGGTTACCTCATTGCTCACCATTGGTGCCATTGTTGAGGACCTTTTTGTTGTTTGGTGCACTATCTAGGACCTAGTGAAAGTATTTAAATCATTGGAACAAACCTTAGAGTCATATCTTATTTCATAATTACTACAAAAAATTCTCATAGCACATTATGATTTTTATTTTGCTAACTGAAAATGTCTTCTTCTCACAAGAGTGCTTCTCTGCTCAAGGCTGATAATGTTCATTTGACAAAGCCTCAATAGTACCAAATCATACATACTCACCCATATGATTATGTGCCAAACTTCACCTTCATTCTACACCAAGATTAATAGCTGTGGTGGCATGACATGGAGGGTAACATTGTTTTGTTGCCCAATCATGCTACTCCAGCAATGCTCTATCAAATGCTTGCATGATGTGGTCTTCAAGACCACCATGGGGAGTATAATGTGGAAGATGTTGATGCCAGTGAGTATCATCCCATTGAATCATAATTCTTGCGGGATTGATAGCTAGAATAACACTATGAGTTTTTGAAGGGAAAAGGGCTTAACAATTCACCATTCCTGTTGTACCAACAAGCTAGTGGAGAACCCTTCTTTGGGGATTTTCCATACAATCACATTCCTCTCTTTGACTTTGGTAATGAAGGTCAAAACTAGAATCTGCACTTCACAATTCACAATCTTGATTCTGGTAATAAGGGATCCAATGACAAAGAAGGATTCAAAGGGGCAAGTTAAGATAGGGATGTAGATAAGTAGCAAGATCATGATCATGGTCACATTTGCTGAAGAGGCAGTAGTAGGCACCGTGATGGTGTTAGTTCTCCTTCCTCTTTCTCTTCGTCTTCTTCTTCTTCTTTTTCTTCTAGCTCTGATCATGATCATAGAAGGTGAGATCATGATGGAGGTGATTGAAATGAGTGTAATGATTGATGGGACCAAAATAATCAAGAGGACCATTGAGATAGGCAAGATCAAGGATGCAGACATTCAAGAGAGGCACATCACCGTGAACAAAGGGGTAGTAGAGGGCATTGTAGGCATCATGATTAAGGCCTTGATGAACCTCTATTTGCTACCTAAAGTATGCTTAACATCATAGAGGTAGTTAGAATCCCAATAAGGCATGTGAAAGATAGTCAGATCAAATGGTTAGACATGAGCAATATTCCTCGATTTGAAGGAGGATATAACTTTGATCTATAGAATCATCTTCAAGATTTCCAAGATGCATGTGCCTTGCAAAATATAGAGAACGAGTGTCAAAAATTAAAGTTATTCCCAAGGACACTTATCAAAGAAGTAGAGAACTGGTATCGATCCTTAGAACTAGAATCTATTAGATGATGGAGTACCATGCTCAAGTTATTCAATGATAAGTATCAAACGTACTCTAGGGTGTCCAACTTAAGGAAGTAAATTCAAGGGTGGAAACAAAAAATACATGAACCCTTGGATGCTGTCATTGGCTAATACTATGTCTTGATGCATAAATGCCATGACCATGGTTATTCTCAGTTGGCTCAACTTCACCACATTGTAGACGGGCTTCGTAATAAAATGAGGAAAACCTTTAGTGTCTATGCCCAAGGGTGGTTGTTAGAACTAACTACCTATCAGGTACAAAGGTTAATAGAGTAGGTCGCCAAAGAGGAGGGTGAACTAAGAAAAAGAGAAAGTGCAGAGGAGTACAATCGTGATCCTTCCATCTACAAGAGGGAGGTTTGATTCTGCAACAGTGAGGATGAATCCATATTTGATGAGGGGATGCATAAGAAAGCTTTGACACTTCAAAAATTCCAATTTGAACTCATGGCCAAGGTTGATTAGTTAAGGGACTCCATGGATAGCAAATTTCAAGCTATCCTCAAAATCAATGAAGAGTCTAGAGAACAAGGTAGTGACCGTGAGCATAGGAGGCACAAGGAAGTTGAACCTGGATATTACAAAGGTAAGGGAAAAATTGCTACAATAGAAGAGGTTGCAGATGGTGAATCAGATGATGATGATGGATGTGATGTTTGCTAGTATGAACATCTTAAAGGATGTTTTTCCATTGTGTCACATCTTCAGGAGTCTGGGGTGTATGCCTTACATCCACAACTTACATAAAGGTAAACATCCAAAAGGTTACTGTATCCTCAAGGTAATCTTAGGCAATTTTATTAGCAACAACAGTATTATCCAAGTGGAGATCCACCGCAATTGTATGAACAGTACCAACAATGGTAGCAACCACAACCATGGGCACTTACACCATCAAGGCAACAATACCATTACTGGTAGCCTGACCCATATGGTTACCATGTGTAGAAAGCCATGTCGCCATATGACTCTTCTAGTCACGCTTCTAATATTCAACCTTACTACCATCCTTCTGGTTATTATTGAGCTCATTTGCAACATGAAAGAAGGGATGCCATCTCCTATCCTTATCCTCCTCCTATCCCTACACACACTCCTCTTTTAGTTGTATAGCTACCACCTGCTCCTCCTATGTAGGATGAACTACCCACTCAACCACAACAATGTCATGCTACAAGGGCTATTAATTTGCAATCCAATCATCAATCGGTAAGGTTGAATACCTGATCAAAGAAAAGATCTTTCTTTTGACCATGTAGTTCACCCAAGCCTTCACCTACACTCGTAGTTGATAACCTTGCTAATGCCTCTTCCTCCATATCAAATTTCTTTTAGCCTCCTTCAAACCAAACTCGACCAAGGATCCATATTGTAATGCTTACTCACATTGTGTCTGATTGGATCTGTGTAGGAAACCTTCCTAGGAAATTAGCTGATCTTGAAAGTCCTCTGATTTATTTGCCGATTCTTGGGAAAAAACTGTGCAAGGCTCTTCTTGATTTAGGTTCTAGTGTTAATTTGATTTCTCATGAGATGTACACTACCTAGAACCTATCTCCTCTTAAGGAGGGCAACATTAGATTGAAATTGGTAGACTAGTTCATCACTGTTCCATTGGGACTAGTAGAAGACATTATGATCACTATCTATGGATGGTCTTATCCTACTAATTTCTTGGTAATCAAAGTGGAGAACTGCAAAGGGGACTTCCCAATCATTATGGGAAGGGCATCACTAAGCACTGTAGATGCAAGAATGGGTATAAGAGATCTTTTCCTCAAAATCTCTAAAGAAAACACATTTGGAAAGATCAAGAAGAAGAGAGTTCCATGCATCACATACAATGATAGCGAGTGTAATTTTGTGTAGAAACTTTGAACCATAACGTAAGCATCTATCCCTACATGCAAGCAATTGTAACGACGGAAAATGTTGGTCGCTGGAAATACCGAATGAAAGTCCGTGTACACAGTTCTAACCCCGGATCTGTGTGAGGGTCGTGCTGGAGAAAGAAACGAATCCGAGGTGCCCTAAATGATCTTGTCGATCAAACAGGGACTTACTTAATCAGTAAAATTTTTGTAATAATTTGATGGCAAAATGATGACTCTTTATGAGGAGATGTAATATTGTTAATCCCGAAAAACAACTAAAAACGATGCAAATGATTTAGAGCGATTGTCAAATCTGTATAAATAGGACGCAAGGAATCGGATTTGTAGAGAGTATGACCACAAGATTTGACATTTAATTTATGAACACAATATGTTGGATATAATGATTACAGGAGGGCTTCGGTTTGGACGAAGCACGTACTAGTAGCAAGAAAGAAGATGGAACAAGCGAGGGTCAATCTACCTTGTTCTAGCCAATCTGGGCTTAAGGAAGTTAGACCCCGGGGTAGAATATCTGTTAGTCAACTATTTTTGATCAAGGGTTCTTACCAATCAACTCCGATATTCTCACGATCGCTGATCGTCTTTTGTTCTCTTACCAACCTTGTAGGAGAAAATTTTTGCCAACCCCTTTGATCTTCGTCAACTTGAGCATTTATAAGGTTAGGGTCAGGAGGAAAACGCGGTTTAAATGATGCGTGTCTTGTACTTATAAGATGTCATTGACATGATGTGTTGTCATTGAAGCTTGCGGCGCTATGCTGCGTAGCGCATCATAAACTACTCTTGCTTAGGCTTTGGCAATAGACTGTCCTTTGATTACGCTGTAATACGCTAGAGAGCGTATTGTGGTGTATGAACTACTGATGTTTGAATTGTGCTATCGTTACTTGCATTACGCTGCATTACACTAAATTACGCATCATAACGTAATTCAGCGTAAAATAACGAAACTGCCAAAGTTGAAGTATTGTCGCCGCGCTTCCTCTATTCCTGATCAATCCTTTTTTTGGGGTTTATTACATTACACTACGTAATATAGTGTAATAGCCCCCTTAACCAAGAAAGAAGACCTGCTGAAATGCGCGGCATGTTGCATATCGTTGCTTAAGCCTTGCAATTTTTGCTGGGTCGTCGGAGTCTTGAATGTTTGCCATCTTTGATACTGCAGTGGACTATCTTTGATATTACGCTGCCTAACGCAGCGTTACGCTATGTTGTGTAATGCAGCGTAGTATGCTAAATGTTGAGATTTTTTGAAACATAGAAAATCCACAAAGTGGAAGGCTTGCCATCATGCACCCATCGTTTTGTTCTATCTTCTGAAGTTCATTTGTACTGTGTTGCGCCTTATCGCAACTCCTTACCTGGGTCGCTAGATTTTGCTGAACCGTCGAGGCCTTGAAAATTTTATGGTGTTTCAATGGCCCCTCTTTGTTGACATTTAGAGGACTTGTTTGAAAGACGTTGATAAAGAATATGAAACACCATAGAGGTAAAGGCACCAACAGCGTCCGTCGGAGATTGCTCAAATGTCGCTCTGTCAAACCTGGAAGTGCAAAGGCAGGGTAGGGAAGAAAGTGTAGAAGGGATTTTACAGAAGTAAGAGGAGGGAGGTTCGGGGAAGACTCAAACATGTGAACATGAAACTTTTGTGAACAAGTCAGTATGTCCTTCTGCGAATGTATTTGCGAGAGGCTATGTCGTCATACTATATATGAAGGGCTTGCACGGACGAGTTGTGTTACACCCACGTGGCCTAGATGAACTGTTTTACATCCATTTTGCCAAAATTTGCCCCTTTCTTTTGGTTACATTCCACTTAGGTGAGTTGCGTTACACCAGTTTATGGACACGAAGATGCGAAAGAGTTTGCTTGAATATTCAAGCTCTGTACAAGCAAAGTAAGGGGTAAAAGTGGTCATGAGGACAAAGGGAGGAGAAAACGAAGCAATGCATCTGATGGAGGGAGAGGTAGGGTTTGCACTCCTAAGTGGCTAGGCTAGTCTGAGCAACCGCTTCAGGACATCGTGATACTTTACCTTCTAATGAATGCATTCTCGATCAACACTGTTGTAGCAAGTAACTTGTAAAACATAACAAAGAGTAGAGTGTAGAAGCAATCGTCCTAATTGCTAAGGAGGGTGGCTGTTGAAACAAGCATCGTCCAAAGCGAAAAGGAGAGCATAGGCCATGAAACAGGGACCGTAACAAGGAGCAAGGGTCCTAATGTTGATGCCGTGGTTCATGAAACCATCGTCGACAGCCAGATTCATGTTGCTCAAATGATTGGGAAAAAAACAAGTCAGATGAATCTGCTAGGCTGGAGTTTGGTGACGACGATGGATGGAGGCCGCTGAGACTACGGATGATCATAGTTTTGTCGGGGCCCCAAGCGGTGAAGTTGGTCCTAGGAGCTGCAACTACAGAGCGGCTGTCGTAGCAACATCTTCAAGGGATCAGTAGTATGCCTTTCGGCATGTCCGAGGAATCAGTAGGATGCTGGTGGGGTAACGGTGTTGTGTTTTTTCCAACACCGTACCCGTTCTATCTGGTAGGGATGCTGTGCAAGAATGACCATGCTCGCTTGCTTCATGGATTATTTGACAGATTCCAGTTTTGAGTCCTGGTTGACTGTTGTTGCTAGTTTTAAGCCTCATCAGGCCATGGTCCCGTTTTAACATCTGGGTAGACTGCAACCTACTAGTTTTACGTCGTAGATGTTGGTGGAAGAGCTAGTTTATGGTCCCAGCAAACCATGCTGTGGGTGTCAATTTTATGTTGTGACGCAGGGACAAGTCTGTGCTGGTTTAGCATCTCAACAGATGTATACTTACCTTGCCAATTTCACATCATGGCAGACAGTCGAAAACTTTGCCAGTTTAGCGTCTTAGTGGACGTGTGCAAGAAGTGCCAGTTTTACGTCGTAGCGGATGTGTACAACTTTGCCAATTTTACGTCGTAGCGGACGTTTGTTACCTTGCGTTTGAGCCGAGTCGATGTTTAAACATAATACCGTTTCAAGCATAGATGATTCACTAGGTTTGAGTGCTCGTTGCCGTCGATGTTCGCTAACTTGAATGCTCCGTTGCCGTATGCGTCGATGACCAGGAAAGGGCCTTTCCAGTTTGCAGAGAACTTACCTACTGGTTCATGAATAGGTTTGAGAACTAAGTCTCCTTTCTTGATTGGTCATTGATGCAGGTTGTGTCGATGCTTCTGTATCTATTTATCCTGATATCTTTCGATGATGTCGAGCATCTAGATGTGTTTCTCCTCTACTAAGTCTAAATCCACGATTCTAGACTCATTGTGTTGAGTCTCATTTATAACTATGGATAGGACCATCTGCAATGAGGGAACCTGTAATTCTAAGGGTAGCACTACTTCGGACCCATAGACTAGGCTGTAGGGTGTCCTGTCTATAGCTGTTCTGCACGTTGTACGATACGCCCATAGCATATAGAGGATTTTTTCATGGTATCATTTTTTGTTATTGCTAAGCATATTCTTAAGTAGATTGATAATCACCTTGTTTGTCGCTTTTGCCTGACCATTTGCTTGCGGGTAATAAGGTGAAGAAAAAGATTGCTTGATACTAAGATTATCGTAAAAAGATCTGTGCTACTAAATTATGGCCCGTTGTCAGTCAAAATAGTCATAGGGAGCCCAAATCTAGTTACAATATTGTCTAAGATGAAATGGCAAACCTATTGAGATGTAATCTTCCGTAGGGGGATAGATTCAACCCACTTTGTAAAATACTCGGTGACGGTGATAATGAAGCTATGTCCTGCAGAAGATTTAGGCCCGATGGGACCTATGATATCTAGTCCCCATTGTTGGAATGACCAAGTAATTTGAGTAGTGTGTAACTCGGTTGACGACACATGTATTAGGTTTGCGTAACACTGGCACGTGTCAAATGTCTTGACTTTGGTAAGGCAGTCTCTTTCCATGTATGGCCAATAGTACCCTAGGCGTCCATGGCTCGCAGGGCTACATGTCCTCCACACAGCCCTTCGTGGACTTCGCTAACTATTTGTTATGCTTGATCATTATTAACGCAGGTGAGCAATACTCCATAGAAAGAGTGTCTATAGAGAGTACTGTCTCTAATGATGACGTATTGCCTGGCACACTTATGCACTGCGTGCTTTTGTGCATGCGTTAGCTCGTGTGATGGTTCGCCATGTAGAAGGTAAGTCTTAATGTTGTCATACCATTTTGGCGTTCCTCCTACGTTTAATGAAGAAATCTATGTTGCCTGGATGATAGGATCTGTACATTCCATCATCAAAGCGGGCTAAGTGGCAAACAGACGTGGTGGCATGTTCAATGCCAGGGTGGCTAGTGCATCGGCCATAGCATTTTCATTACGTGGCACGTGCTGGGCATCGATTGTCGCAAATTGTTTCAGGAGATCTTTAGCCATATCGCAGTTGGGTTGTAGATGCACAGCTTTGTAGGCGTAGACTCTTCTGATTTGATTGATGACGAGCATGGAATCTCCTCGAATTGCCAGGTGTTGAACATTGAGTTCTCTGGCTGTCAATAATCCTTTGAGGAGTCCCTCATATTCTGCCACGTTGTTCGTACAAGGGAAGGCCAGGTGGTAAGCCAATGGACGCACATCCTCAGGGGCAAGCATAATAACAGCGGCAACACTACCACCTCTAGTAGTTGAAGCTCCATTGAAGTATAACGTCGGTTTGAGGCCTGTTAATACAAGGCTTAAACTATGTACATGCTCATCCAGGAATTCTGGCTCCATTGTAGCTTGATCTTTAATAGGTGATATTGCTAGTTGGTCAGCTATAGCCTGACCTTTGATGGACGATTGACTGATAATGTAAATCAAATTCGGCTATGATATCCTTCCAATGAGCTATCATACTACTCTCATATAAGTTATTTGAGATAGCTCGCAAAATGTTACTTTTACAAATTATGTTGACCTGACTATGGAAAAGATAATGCCTACATTTTTTAAGTGCGAAGACTAATGCCAAATAGTTACGCTCCACTTCATTGTACCTTGTCTCGTATGCAAATAGGGCATGGTTGAAGGAATATTTAGGGGTTTCTAACCCATCATTCCTTTTTTGGCACAGTAACGGAGCTATAGACAGGTCTGAGTTAGCTAGATAAATGTAAAAAGGCTAATCCCTTTGTGGTGAAAAAACTGTTGGTAAATGTTGTAGCTCCTTTTTTAAACCATCAAATGCATGTTGGCAGTTATCGATCCATTCGAAATTAACACCCTTCTTAACAAGGTGTTGCATGGGATGTAATTTATCTGTTAACTTCGAAATGAACCGCCTGATAAACTGTAGTCTACCTTGCAACCCACGTAGTTCTTTGAGGTTTGTAGGTGGCGTTAAATCGACGATGGCTTTAACTTTGTCGAGGTCGACTTGGATGCCAGTCTCTGATACCACAAACCCCAACATGTGTCTATTGGTCTAAGAGGGAACTAACTCTAAGAGTTTTATTTTCGCCTTTGTGCATAACCACAGGGACCTCATCGAGAGGGTTCTCAATCACATCACCAGCTTTCAGGTCTAGATTTTGGGGCAAATATTCTGGCCAATCTGGGGATATTTTCGATGTTTCTATGGTTGCATCACAAGGGGTAGGTTTTGTTTCTATCAGTGTGTAGTTAAACTATCTAATGGTCTCCCTGTATGGGCCTGTTAAGGCTAATGGTGCAGATAAAGTTGCATCCATTTGCGAATTTCCCTACAAAAGAAGCCAAAAAGAAGGAAGTTGTTACATTATGTTTTTGCTAATCTGTTGAATGACAAGAGTTTTTTTTTGTCTTTGTTGTGTTAGGGTTGCATATTAAAGAGGCTTCCAGTTTAAGGTCTTAGTGGATCGTTACAAATATGCTCAGTTTGTAAAACAATGACAAGCTCAGCTTCCTAGATGCTGGCGTATGAAATAAAATGAAAGATGCAACATGGTGTGTCTAGCGTGTCATAAAATTTGAATTTCTGTACAGACCATAGTTAATGCGGCCAGATGACGAGATAATAAATGTATTATTTTAGGGTCATTTCGGACTGCAATCTACACGATATCTACAAAATTAATGCCCTGATCTTCGTGTTTCATGTCATACTGACACCGACATTTTGGGAAAGTTCCACATCGATCGGGCAGAAAGAAAAATTAGTTTCAAGCATTTTGTTTATAAACTAGTGGTTCATCTTCAAAACAGGTTACAGATATCGCAAATTTGGATTTTGGCTGTAGCAGAAAAGGAGCAAAAGCAAGACGTAAACAGAGGATTTTTCAAAAACTCATTCGATTGCAACTATGGCACCAAAGGTCAAGGGAAAGAAAGCTAAACTGGCCAGGATTGACGAAATGCAGGAGAGTTTGCAGCGGGTTTGGTAGGCCAAAGTCGAGGCTCTGGAAGTTACTCCGCTTAACCGGTAAGTCATCATTCACCCTTTTGCACTATTGTTGTATTTGTTGCAGTGTCATAGTTGTCTATTGTTTTCCTAAATGTGTATCTTGCATTGAGCGTTAATATCTATTTACCCAAGCTGAGCTATTGTGGTTTGTGATATTACCTTCGTCTTCACTACTGGAGATGAACCTCATATCGTTACGAGGGTTTAGGTCACATTGAGTAAGACTGAGTGAACGTCATGTATAATCGAAAGACCTAGGTATTATATCTGTGGGTAGTATAATCAGGGTTTTTTTTCCTTTCTTATATTCCCATAATAGTTACATGTTACGCTGGGGTAATACGCAGTGTTGCTTTCATTGCCGTTGTCAGAAAAAGATCTTGAGCTGTTGCAAGGGTTTGGGCGATTTTGGCCATGCGTTTCCAGTGAAATCTATAATTTTCTGGGAATCAGGCGAACCCTATTATAGCGTGATGAAGATTCATGTTCAAATGCTTTGTCTAATGGTAACATGTTTTCATTGTACAGTATTATGTTAAAGCTCGTCCTAATCGTTTTGGACATTGTGGGCGTTCTATGCTGCATGCATATTCCTGCAGCCAATTTTCCTCCTCCTCATGCTCATATAAAGGGGGAGGCGATGTAGTTCCGAAGAGGCGCGAGGGGGGTTTTTGCAATTTTTGCTTCGTAATTACAACGTAATCGTCTGGTCGCATCTATCAGACGATGTAGCTGTTGCTATTTTGGAGACGCTACTGGTTGGTTCGACACAGAGCGTCTTGGCGTTCCTAATAGATGGCAGGATTGAAACTGCGCGAGCGCAAAATCGTGAACAGAGCGCCAAAGGTTTGAGGCGTTTGAATTGGATCTGGGAGATGCCTAGATTCAACTACTATCACTCCTACAATACTCTGTTTGTAGCCCGCCACCTCACAACCTATTTCTAGAACCCACCTGGTACCATGTATTACGCCGGCAGGTAAGAATTTAAATTTGTGGCGTTTCGATGTATGGCAACACGCTAACTATTGTTGAATTTACGTTGAGTGTAAATAATTTGTCTATTTTCTGTGATGTAGATTCTTCATCAATGACAGTGGTCTCCTGGGCGATAATGATACCTTTTCATTGATTGAAAGGGCTATAGGTGAATTTTTTGCTATTAGCAATGTACGAGCCACTGTCATGGAACAACTAGTGTTTGAAATTCTAGAATACCCGACCCGCTATGTTGACTTCTTTTCTAGGTGTAAAAATCTCGGCTGGCTGGATAGGGAATGGACTTTGGATCCTCCCCTGACTGTCGCCAATGTGCAAAGGAAAATCCCTCCGTTTCCTTTGCCATTCGGACCTGGCAAACTTCGTTACAATGATGAATTGTGTCAATGTTATCAGCCAGTGATGATATGTGAAGTTGTCTCATTTTTTTGTTATCTCAGCTTAGCTATTGTTTTTTATGTGTGTAGTTAGAGAATCAAGGGAGATTACGATCATGGCCTCCGGTCGTGATGCAAGTAATATCTTTTTCCACTATGGTGACATAAAGGAGACACAACACTGGCTTGGCCATAGAGCGGCCCTAGTTTTTTTGACCAATAACCTTCGATTGACTGGCCTGATGGACCTGTTCTTGGCTATAACCCCTAATGTTACTGCAGGTGAAATGTTGACCTTAGTCAACTCCTTCAGCGAAGAAGCTGAGCGTCTTTGTGTACGTGTGCGTAAAGTGCGCATAAATTTTGACAATGACATTCAACTGTTCGTCGATCTCTTCGGGGTCCCCTCTGATGGCTTTCCCATAGAGGAAATGTCGAAGAGGAGCACCAAATACTAGAAAGAGATAGAGGAGTGGCTAGGGGTTAGGAAGGAGGCCAAAGGGATTCCTGCTGATGGGATTGGGCTGGTGGTGGCCAACACCATTTACCCCATTTTTCGAGCCCGGGCCTTCCCCAAGACACTCTCCCAAGGAAGATTCCTCACTATAGAGCAAGCTCGCATTATGCGAGAGGTCATGGAGGAGGGGATGCGATTCAATTGGGCTAGCTATTTTGCCGAAGGCCTATCCATTGAAATGATTAAGCTTCGTAAGAAGCTCGAGTCTCATTTTAATGTGCATTTTTCCTTTTTCATAGCTTGCTTTTGGCACTTTGCCGAGTTTCTGGTAGTCCAAAAAAATGGAGTTTGGATGCAGCAAGATTATAGCCAGATTTCTAAATTATGGATTTCCCATATTTTCGGCATTGTCCGGTCGCAGGACCCTCTTGAAAGGATTAGGGATTCGTTATTTGTAATGACTAAGGACATGGGGGCGCCTTGAACACGAGGTCAAGACAGCGTGGGTGGGGCGCTCCCTTCCTATACTAGTGATGCATCAAGGGGGAAGCACCTGGCGGCTAAGATAGTGGACTCCTCGGTGCCCCAGAAGAAGCCTCGCTTGACTGAGGAGTCTACCGAGCCAGCAAGTGGTGTGAGGCAGAAGATACAAGTCAAGTTTCAGAGGAGTAATCCTTCAATAGGTAAGCAAAGCAATGTGCTAATAGTTACATTTATGCTGCGTATAGACACTTTTATGTCACAATTTATTGAACTAGAGCAAAATTTTGTGTTAACTGAGAACGTTGTGTGACAACAAAGGAGAAGGTTGTGGAAAGGTTAATCCCTGAAACAGGGGCTATGGTTTTGCGGCATGAGGAAGAGGCCCCAGCCTTGAGAGAAGAGGCTATAGTCAACTAGGCGAGCAGTGCACAGGTTGCTGTGCGTGAGAAGGGAGCAGTAGTGAAAGATGCCGAAGTTCCTTCGACCCAGACAAGAAGAGGTAAATGATTTGTGACTCTGTGAGGCTAACTTTTATAGCATACTCGACTCTAGGAAATTGCTTCTATAGGTTATATTGGTCATCGTGATGTTTCAATTATGTCTTCATATGGAACTTGTTCTGCATAATAGGTGACCAGGACATACACATGTCAACAGTGGCAACTTGATCCTAGGGCAAATTTCCTGATAAATTCGCCTTTATGGAAGGGGTCGTCCAAGACATGATTGGTCCCTTGGAGCAAATCGATCCTAAAGCGGGTACACCATGATCATTACACAAAAGTTGTTCCATTATGGTATTGTGTTATCTAATTATTCCTAATCGCCATGTTATGTTGTTAGGAGCTGGACTCAGGTGGGATCCGTTGGAGCTTATTGATCTAGACACCACTGAACCCTCCTCGGAAGAGACCATAGTGCTACATAGCATTTATGATGAGATGCGTAAATGTGCGGTACGCTTGAATTACTCTTTGTGAGAATGTCAAAGCATAAACGAGAACCTTTGGAAGAGGTTGTAAAGGTCGGAGAAAGAGAGGGTAACTCTAGGTGATGAAGTGGGGGATTTGAGGTCACAGAACAAATTCCTGCAAGCTCAGGGGACGGGCAACAAGGACTGGCAGACAGCTATTGTAGACTACACCCATTATTGGACAGTTATCCGAAACTGTGTCCAGACTAGCCGTGAACTGGTCGAGCAACGGATGCAAATGGACCTCCTAGCTCAAAAGAATAAAGACTGGAAGGACTATAGCGTGAGTGTGCAAGAATGGGGGTAGACACAGAAAGATCATAAACATGTCTATAAGCGGGACTACACTGCCTACCATCAACATTACAAGGACTCTGCCATCGAGGCTTAGTCCCTTCGATTGTTTCTTGACGTTATTGGTGCTTCCAATGCATTCGAAAGGTTTCAAGAGCAAGTGATAGTAAGTGCCTCCCTAGAAAGGGAAATGACCCTTCCTGGGGGAGAGACAACCGTCTCTTCTTTCTTCCCTGAGCCACCTTGTTGGACTCCTGTGGAGAAAGGGAAGGTCAAGGTCGACGCCAATCTAGGGGATGAAGTTTAGTCTGAGCTTACCGAGGACGAAATCATGCAACGTCTATGGATTGGCTTAGAACAAATCCCATTTGCTACTGATGCAGGACCGTCACAGGTGAGTGGTTATTTTATTATGCCTTTTGTCATTCCTAGTTTTGATCGTGATGTCAATATGCATGTTATGTATAATTGCAGGAACGACCTAAGGAGGTTCCTTAGTGAGACGAGCGTAATGTGGATGATGGTCCTCATGAAGAGGATTTGTAAGGGATAGAGAGTAATGGTGATGATCAACGCCATGGAAAGAAACTTCATACAGAAGAGCCTGGCAGGGAGGACCACCTTCATGAAGAAATGCCACCTGAAAAAGGTGGCCCTTATGAGGACGATTTGCTTAGGGTGAAGATTGAGTTGAGGGACATGAGTGACAGTGGGGACAAAGGAGACACATAGTGTAACAATGTTGCCCCAATGTTGCCCGGCACCCTAAGGAATTCACCAAGATCCAATGGATCTAGGGTGGAAGACTAGGGGAATACGCCTCAAGCAAGCAGGCAACTCACGAGTGACTGCAAGAAAAAGCATAGCTTCTTAATGTACATGACCACGCACTTCATGGAGGGAAACCAACTCCAAAACAAGGACCAAGCAAACAAGCACACACACACAACCTTATAGACAACATCGGTGAGAGGGGAGACAATGCACCTATAAGGGAAAGGTGCCTCACCCCCAGATCCCTCACGATTTGGTACAAGGTGTGGCTTGGCACCGCACCAAAACTATCTAGTCTTGGTTGCCTACATGTCTACGACTACTGTAGAATCAGGGCCATGTAGTTCTCCATGGAGAAGAGGGGAATGAAGAGGACTTAGAAGAGAGTGCAACAGGAGGGTGTCCTATTACTAGCTTGGTACCACCAAGCAGGGGTGGATTTTGTAACACTTGAGAGTCACCCGAGGGTGCCTCAGAGTGTTCGATGGCCCTGAACCATAGGGAGAGCCCAAGAGAACCACCATTCTAGGATATCTCTCACAATCCTCCCCAACATAAAAAAGTGACGTCCTCGGAGCGGAGCCTAGGATAGCTTCGAGTGTACATTTCTAAATGGGTTTGGAACTCCGTCAATTCTGGGGATCCGTCAACTCCTTAGATGCCAGGCTTGAAGGAAGGTACCAACCCCAACACCTGATACGTCCTTCCATCTAATGCCTTGCATGAAACACAAGGGCACATGGAGGAAGCCCAAGACTTCCCTTCTCTATATGAGCGGGAGAGTCCAACTCAAAGGGCCAACATCTCTAAGGTGTCCCCTAGATCCATCCCTTTTGAGGTTCTAGAGACATATCTTCTTGCGTAAATCCATACTTATGCAAGAAGACAGCTCCTCTTGCACAAGTCTCGCCAAGTTCCTCTATGAATGGCATCTCAGCACCCATTGATTTTTTTGAGGGCTCACCAGGGCCACTACCCATGGTGAGGGACTTGGGAACATCACACCAAGAGGGAGGACATGCTCCAAAGAGCCATGTCTTCACAAGAACCTCATGCTTTCCAAAACTCCATGTTCTGCTACTCACATCGAGATTAGAACTCCATGTTCTGCTACTCGCATTAAGACCCATGGGGTCTCACCAGTGCAACCATCTAAACACTGATTCCACATGTATCGGTACCATGTGCATTCTATTTTTTCTCATCATGTTTGTTCAAGCTGGCATGAAGGGCGTCAAGCATGTTCACCCTTACAGACAAGGTACAAGAACAGATCTTTGAGCTTGACCTTGCCATTCGCAGACACCAGCATCACATGCCTCAATTCATCATTCATCATTCCATAGTATTCCAATGAGAGAGAAGATCCAAAAACCTGTTTGGAAACTTCTCTAAGAGGCTAACATACAACAAGCCCCAACTATCAGCAACACCTCTTGTGATTGTTCAACATCGAGAACGCCTGCTCAAATGTTAGAACAAGTGGAGGGTCAATTGGGCAGCCAACCCCATGACAATCCTCCATCACTTGTCTCATATTAGCCATAAACACACCATCAAATGCAACCATAATATCCCATTCATGAAGAAGAATCACCCACATCTGCCACATGCAAGCTATCCATCAACTCGAAGTTATTGGACAAGCACCATTTTCTGAACACTAGGTCCAGGAACGAATATAGAGTCACCTCAGAGAGTAACTAGATCATGAATTCTCCAAGGAACATCGCATTCTCAGAATTTGCATTTCCCCACTATATCAAGAACGCCTGCCAATCTCACGATCAACACATTTCAGTAGATTCCACACTTTCAAGAAGGATCCTCTTTGGGAGGTTTCTTCCATAGGTAAGTATAGTAGCCTAGCTACACCTTACCCATCATACACGCCCAAGTAGTTAATATAGCTAATAGAACCATACCGTGGAACTACCACCAGCTGAGGGAAGACATGGGTTCACAAGTCTTACCCACTTCAATTTCCTTGAGAACAAGTCAAGACACCAAGCAATTCATCCCTTTGATCAAGAGGGATTTCTATTTCAACTTGAGAGATTTAGGTTTTTATTTCACCCATCCCAGTCAAGCCCATTTACATCAATTTGTGGTGGACAAGGCTACACCACTACCTATTGTCATTTAACCCAAACAACAGACACAAGCCAACAACAACATCTTGCCCATAGGAGCACCAAGTCCTCAAGATAGTTTTTACATGGACTGGGCTTTCATCAACATCATTTACAACTCAAACACAACACGATTCATCCCCGAAGGGTTTATAACAAGGATGGTCTACCAGAGAACCCCAACAAGAAAGTTCCTCTAAAGACCCCAAAACTACGAGAGTACACAAGATCATGCCTTGCCTACATGAAGAGCAATATGTATCTTTAATTTACATCAACAACATGACCTCACAAAGGAGGTTTCATGAATTTCACCAGGGTAACAACATCTTGTCTCTGAGAATAAGCTCCACGAGTTCATAAACATAGAACCACAGCTAGGAACAAGTCCCAAACATCAACTGCTTATAGAAGACAATCGTCTCAATATCACTTGCCTTATTATTTCAAGAATCGGAGAGGGCATCCATTGAAATGGAGAATGATCCCTCATGATCAACTCTGCTATCCCACCAGGAAGGTGAGATCACCAACATGAATTAACATCACACCAGAGACATGGGACAATACATTAGCGAGGGATTGTGTAATACATCAGTGTACATAAGGGACAGAGTACACGGGACAATTCAGCAAGACACCATAGCCTATTAGGCACAACGAGTCCCCTATCATGGAATCACACCATAGCCCACGAAGGCACCAAGAAGTCCCAATCTATGAGAGTGCATCCTAGCTCTCTAACACACCAAAAGCAATTTTTCATAAGAGCCCACCAACATGCACAAATCATTAGAAACCCCCAATCATGAGAGAATAAGCTCAAGTGTTTTGAGCACATTCAAGCCCACCAAGCAAGGCCACCAAGAGAAATCACAATTTCTGTATCTGTAACATCATTTATCCAAGGATGGACTACCATCCCATCATTTGGACAACTACCCCACGATCATCTCCAACATGGAAGAGCAAGTCTAGGTACCACTACCTAGAATTCTACTCAAATCCACCATTAGACATCACATTGATTTGAATTTCAATCACCATCGATCATTCGTGGACAAGATCTTTGCGAATCTAGGAACACAAGAAAATGTGTTCCTAAGATTTGTCCTATCCCAAGGACGTTCACCAAGCATACACCATCCAGGCATGCCAACATCATCAAGAACACCTGGCATCAGTTCAAGAGCATAATGGGCAAGGACATGCCCTAGTCTGTTCATTACAACACCGTATCACAACTGAAATATTTCTCATGAGGTTTTCAGCAGAATTATACATCAAGGCACAAAGGCTATTTAAAACATATATCAAGGGTGCTCCAAAACAAGCACTAGGAAGACACCATACATCAAGCTTGGCCTTGTCATAGTGTGTGGCATAGGCCTACAACCAGGAGACAACTGAGTCCCATAGGTAATACATCCAGCACTTTTGAGTGCATACACTCGAATTGAGAATATCACAAGGATACATTTTGCACACCCAAGGATCGGATTACATTCATATATGGGAACATACATGGTATTTGGGAATGCTACCCAAGCCTAAAAGGCTATAGGACAACTACCCAAGCCCATCCTAGGCTAAAGGATTTAGGCCACCAAGAGCATACCATGAAGAACCATGCTGTTCTGAGAAAAACCTGTCTTTGTCATGAATCATAAACGATCATTTGTCATTGCAGCACTATCTCAAAAGATACATGATCTACTATCACACTAAACCAACTACACGGATAACCTCGAACAAAAACGATTCAAGACATGAATGCAACGATTGAATAACGAAACATACCAACAGAGTATCCACCATCCTACCATAGTGGGACCTCATTGCATTGGCCACTTCTGGGTCATTAGTATCCGGCATGGCCAAGGATACCATTTCATGCCATCTGCTAGCCCAATATCTGTAGGGGCTAGGATAGATCACTGTCCTTTGTTAGTGCTCCCCCAGCACTGAGAGGCAAACAAATCATGATGTACTTGCTGATGCATCACAACCAAGGTGCTGATAAATCCACAACCCAATGTTGGGATTCTGAGATCAAATAATCAGTTCATGAAGGTCTCAGGAGCACATATCTTCCCCATAGATAGTGCTCACAGAATCAACTGAGGTCACCATTGGCTACATCTTTGTACCTGTGCTACTTGCAAACACTGAGACACAAGCTCAGAAACATAGAAGTTAGTAGGAACACGATTAGCACATCAGCCTCATTCACAACCTTCAAGCATGATCATATAACAAAGAGATATCACTCTTGCACATCATAAAATTCAAGACCTCAACAACATGTATAGAGATCAATCATGCAAAACATTGATGGAGGAATCCGATCCCCACTCAAATAAATGATTTCATCATGAGACACACCAAGAGAGAGATAGCACACTCTCAAAATTTCAAGATTCATACACAACAATCATTCCCAACAACTAACATTGGCCTCAACCAGGACCAAAATTTCAACACACTCGTATGAGTCATGGGCAATAGACAATCGTCAACTCAACCCAAAAATAAGGAGGAAGATCAAGGTCTATCCAAAAACAAGTCTTCATTAAACCAATTCTTGCAACAATGAGAAACATCATGAAGGATGCATTCACAAGAAGACTCTCATCAAACGAGGTGCGATCTCAACAAGAACCAACAATAGGATGACCCACACCAATAGTCTTCGAATCAAAGTGGCCAAGAAATATCACCAATCAAAATAGTGATGCCACAAGCAACATCACCAGCTCAACAAGGAGCACAACTCACAAGGATCAACAATAAGGGCAATCATGCCTGATGCACAATACGTTGTCAAACAAGACAACAACCATCTGGCTTTAGGATGACACAAACAACCACTACATCCTCAATGTCCCTAACAATAAGCCATCATACCATGTAAAACATTATGCCTTACGTTACGAACGATAGACACGCATGAAGAATTTGAAAGCACAACCAAGACAACACGCATACACAAGTAGAAAAACATACAATCGCAAACACGAATGTACGGAGTCTATCGGCAACGGTCTTAGTCCACCCAGAACAAGGCTCACCAAGAGCACATGTCCGAAAGACCTCCATCTTGAGGTACATAGGAACCATCTTGTTCCCATTTGTATTTTCCCATACTCACTATATCTAGGGTGAGTGGGAGTACCCAAGGATATCCTATCCTGCATGATTCAACAAATGCCATCTCGAAACATGTCATCTGGGTGGAAATCGAAACGGAGACTAGGTCCGATTCATCCCAGATGAATCACTGGAGACCTGAGATGGGAGGTCCTTGAGCAAAAAAATTCTTGAGTTTCCAGTAGAACTCCTCTAAACCATATCGCATACAATCACAACTAGTCCAACCACAAGTAAACAAGGGGAGGACATCACCAAGACGCTATCATTTCTTTGAACCAGGATGGGCTAAGGCCTCAACAACTACCTTGACATGATCCCATAACGTTTGGTTTGCTAAAGAGAGCTTTAGCACAAGACCACCCTCCAAGGGAATGGTTAGCAGAAGTTGAGAATGGGGTTAGCTAGTTTCTATCAGAAATTTCACAAACCACAAACTTTGATACCCACTTAGCGAGAAAATTTTACCAATAACTGAAACTGTACGGGGCTCTGATACCATCTGTAACAATGTTTCCCCAACGTTTCCCGGCACCCCAAGGAATTCACAAACATTAAATGGATTTACGGTGGAAGACTAGGGGAATACGCCTCAAGAAAGCAGGCAGCTCACGAGTGACTGCAAGCAAAAGCATAGCTTCTTAACGTACACGACCGTGCACCTTATAGAGGGAAACCAACTCCAAAATGAGGACCAAGCAAACAAGCACACACACACAACCTTGTAGACAACATCTGTGAGAGGGGAGGCAATGCACCTACAAGGGAAAGGTACCTCACCCCCAGATCCCTCATGATTTGGTACAAGGTGTGGCCTGGCACCGCACCAAAACTATCCAGTGTGGGTTGCCTACATATCTATGACCGCCGTAGAATCAGGGCCATGTAGTTCTCCACGGAGAAGAGGGGAATGAAGAGGACTTAGAAGAGAGTGCAACAGGAGGGTGTCCTATTGCTAGCTTGGTACCACCAAGCCAGGGTGGGTTTTTTAACACTTGAGAGCCACCTGATGGTGCCTCAAAGTGTTCCATGGCCCCCGAACCATGGGGAGAGCCCAAGAGAACCACCATTCTGGGACATCTCTCACACATAGTGTGGATGTATTAGCCACAGTCCATTTTTTTTATTTTTGTGATGGGAAAGACAATATTTTTCTTTGACATTTTAATGCAAATTTGGTCTAAGTTAATGTTCTTTTGCTATTCTCATTTTATGCAAAGCGTAAATGAGTAGGTTTTGGTGCTATGGGAAATGGCAGATAGTTTTAAGCGTGTAGTGGAAATGAAGTTACTAGTTTAAAGTCATTGCGGGCTACTAGATAAATCGGGTGCAAAGCGTAAATAAGGCAACTAGTCTTAGGCCATTTCAGGCCACGAATAGTTTAAGGCCATTGCGGGCCATGGGTAGTTTTAGGCCATTTCAGGCCATGGGTATGGTGCGTGAAATAGTAAATAACATTAAATCGCCAGTTTTAAGCCATGGCAGGTTGTGATTAGTTTAAGGCCATTTCAGGCCATGGGAAGTTTTAGGCCATTTCGGGCCACGAATAGTTTAAGGCCATTGCGGGCCATGGGTAGTTTTAGGCCATTTCAGGCCACGAATAGTTTAAGGCCATTGCGGGCCACTAGATAAATCGGGTGCAAAGCATACATGATTAGTTGTAGATAAGTGTAAATGAGAGTAGCTAGTGCAAACTTGAAAATAAGCATAAGCAAAAAATGAGCATAGTTGGTGGAAACTTGAAAATAAGCATAAGCGTAAAATGAGCATATCTAAATAGACGATGAAGGAGTACATGTAAACTACATGACAGTTAGATAACAAGATTTACTTGTTAAGTCTGTAATTGCTTCCTAATAGCCTTTATTTTTGGTGACACGTAAAGATGAGGGGATTGATGATCCTTTTCCTTCATGTCACAATCTTCCTCCGGGAATGGTAGTTCAGCCCAAGTTAGGTTGTCGTCAACCACTGTTTTAGGTAGTTCGGGTATTTGGACAGGGAATTGATCTTCAGGCATTTCGATTTCTGACCCCTGTTCCGTCTCTATGTTATTAACAACCTGAGGGGTTATTTCATCACCGTGAATGACCACTTCTCCTCCTGCGTAGGGCAGATGGATCTCCTGATGTATAGGTGATTGAATTACCCTCAATTGAGCCAACCAAGACCTCCCCAGGATCAAGTTGAAGCCAGGCATCTCTTCGATGATAATAAAGGTTGCGTCTGTGGGGAACTGCTCCCCTACCACAAAGTTGATGTGCACTATGCCTTTGACTTGCACTCATGCCTTGTTGAATGACTTTAAACATGACGTCGTGGTAGGACTAATCTAATCGATCAGACCTAGTTTATCCACTATGGGATAGGGGATGACATTAGCGGGCACCCCATCATCCACATGTACCCTCTAAATTTAGTGTTGACCATCCCGAATGGTGATGAACATGGGCACCATTGTCACTTGACCCTTTTCTGGGTCATCCTTAATGGATTCGTCACGAAAGGTCAACAAGGAAGGCCTAGGTTTCTCAGCCGCGAGAGGAAGCATAATGGAATGAATCACTTCTTCATCCACTAGTAGGCTTTTGTCCATGGGTATGGACATTAGCATATGAACCATGGCCTCATGATGATTCTGTGACATCATGAGTAAGTCATAAAGGCTCAATGTTGTATTTTTTTTGTTTTAGAGCCTGTTTGACTTGCGTAAAGGTGTTGAAGAGATCCCGCCCACGATCTGGTTGCTTATCACCCTTTTCCTCTTCCATGCGCCCTAGGAGATGAATTTCTCGGGGAGGAGTGACACTTGGTCAAGGGCTGTGTTTCTTCTAGCTAGAAGGAGATGGTTGCGTTTGAGCAACTTCACCATTTTTAGAAAATGGGGCCAAGGGTACAGAAGCGAGGGGTTTAGTCTTGGGAAACCCCAGCGTAAGACAGTCCTTGGCCGTACCAGTTGTCATACCTCCTTCTCCTTTTCTGTTAAGTTGGGATCGAGAGTTTGACTTGGAGGTTTACCCTTATGTAGAAGGGGCTGTTGATGGCTTTGGCACCCTGATGACAAAGGGAGCCCTAGGCGTAGATGCGGGCTGGGTTGCAGCTTTACCGACAGCAGGTTGTCGAGAATTTGTCTAAGAAGGGGCTCAAAGGATAAAAGGTTGCTGTGGAGCACCACTTGTCGATGCTGTTGGATCCGTTGTTTAGGGAGAGCGAGGATGCACTCGCAACATGAAAGGTTGTTTCGGCTGTGCCCGATTATTGCCCTCTGCTCCTACCACGTTAATTGTGTACCCTGTGTTATTTGCATTTAATGGGTCTTAGTACACATGCATGGCTTGGTTTTCCAGGCGAGCTGGACTACTGCTGTCTAAGATCAAGTCACCTTGATCGATCATATATTGAATGTCATCTTTCAACGCCCAGCAGTAATCCGTGTCATGACCACACAATTAATGATAATCGCAAAATCAGTCTAGCCTAAAGTTCTTGGGAATGGGTGGTTCATTAGGCTGGGCGAAGGAGGGGTTCTTTAGTAACTCACAATGGTGCCTATGACATTTTAGGGCCTCCTCAAACACCGCCTTATGTCGGATGTAACCGGTTCCCAGTAATTGCTTCAGAAGTTCTGAAGGCTTCATAGGTAGAGTTGCGTAATTTGAGTGGTTCTTACTCTCAAATTTTGGCCTCGGTTGTGGGGGTGCTTTGGGAGTGGAAGGAGCTTCTTGATTGGTGCCATTTGAGCTAGTTGTTGGCTCGGCTGGCTCCGTAGTCATTTTCTTGTTGTTGTTGTTTTTCTTCTTGGCCCCCTCAACAACTGCCGCTACTGTCGTTGTTGCGGCTTTGCCTTTATCCTTATCCTTGCTGTGGGTGTTTTTGTAGATTACATACGTCAGATCTTTACTAGCCTCCGCCGCATCTTAGATGCTCTTAGTCTGAGCAAAGGCTTGGCTGAGGGAACGAGGAGCGAGGTAATACAGCTTAGACTTGATGAAGTCGTTGACTGCTTATTTCAAGATTGCCAGTAGATGGGCTTCCGCGATGGGTTCGTGGATTTCATTCAAGGTAGCACTTCAACGTTGTATGAACTTTTGGACTGACTAGAGCAGGTCTTGCTTAACTCCCATGAGCTAGTCCAGCGTGACTTCCGACTTCAGGTTGTATTTGAAACGAGTCACAGACTGGGTTAACAGCTCTTCCAAAGTTGAAATGGAAGTGCATGGAAGTTCTCGATACCAGTCCAGAGCTTTGCCCATTAAGGACATAGCAAAGACACAGATTATAGTATGCGGTCATTGTTGCAGCAATAAGGACTCTTACCTGAAAGTGATGAGGTGGGCATTGGGATCACCTTCCCCATTGTATTTTATGAAATGGGGAAGGGGCATCCCAGGTGGCAACGACAGGACTGGGACTGCTGGGCTAATAGGATCGTCATGGTAGAAATCCATGACTTGTACCATGTTAGATATAGCAGCCTTGAGATGCTTGACCTCTTCTATAAGGGTTTGAATGGGTTGGAAAGCTTGGTCCAGACCTGTAGACAATGAGGTTGTTTGTGGAATGGTAGGAGGAGCCACATCGGGTGGCGGGACGGAGGTAGCGACTTGGCTGATGATCGGTGCTATCAGGATAGTCCCTGTAGGTAGTGTTGCTTATGGCATCCACCATCCAGTTGGTGCGGATGGAGCAACCACCATCAGCTACACCATCGGGTACACTGTTTGTGTAACCCGGGGCACGGGCAGCGATCCCGCAACTGGGTTTAGCACTTGCAGGACCTGACTTTGATGATGGTGATGGTGGTGCATTTGCACAGGATGCACAACAAGAGACATGTTAGGAGCCCACCATGTTGTGGCAGCAGGCTCTGTCATGTGAATCGAGAGTATAGTTGGTGTTGTAGGTGATTGCGATGTAGGTGTCACGTGCACATGCGGTGACGTAGGCACTAGTGCAGGATGGGATGGGTTAGGTAGTTGCACCTGTTGGGGAATAATTTATGATGGAACTTCGCCCAGAAGTATAGTTGGGGAAAGAAAATGTAGATGCAGCGAGTGCAGGACTCGATTAGTATTGGATAATGTTAAAGGTGTGGTAATCATGAACACCGAATTTATGCGGGATGTCATGGAGGGAGGGGCCATGGTGAAATCGGCATGATCACCCCCTTCAGAGTGGGAGTCTAGATCATCTTGCCTGTCATGAAGCGCTTCATCGTGGAAAAACTTCTCCAATTGTTCTGGTGATGTCTTCGCCATCAGCACTTGATCTAGGATCCACCTTTGTTGGTCTGTCAGGGACATAATGGCATCAGGTGAAGGAATATATTCCTTCCCGTTATAGTATATGAACTCGTATTCTCATTTTTCTTCAAGTTCTTATGGATACAGGGGTAGGCTTGCTGCTAGTTTAGCATAGAGGAAATTGTAATGTTCTCTATGCTGCGTGTGTCCCTCAGGCTCTTTGTTTTGAAGCCTGAGGAAGCGGCGCAGTCGCACCAGACTAGTTGGTGGCTTGACCACTGGAAGCGTAACTTGCATTGTCCAAGGGTTCTCTAGATTGGCAGTATCAACAGTTGTGGTTGATGTAACCATTTTCTACATGATTTAGAGATAATGACGATAAGGGTAAAGATCAGAAGAGCAAAGGCGAACTAAGATAATAATCGGGGCTTTCTATCTCGTAGGATTCCAAAGGAATTGTCGAAGCGACCGATCTGCACCACACAATCTTGTAAACAACCTTGGAGGTATTACGTTTACGTTGATTGATGATGGGTATAGACAGCTTACAAGACTACCCGTAAAATGTTGATCGGATATGAAGGCCCTCCTTCTAGCGCCAGAAAATTGTAACGACGGAAAACGTCGGTCGCTGGAAATACCGAACGAAAGTCCGTGTACATAGTTCTAACCCCGGATCTGTGCAAGGGCTATGCTAGAGAAAGGAACAAATCTGAGGTGCCCTGAACGGTCTTGTCGATTAGACAAGGACTTACTTAATCAGTAAAATTTTTGTAATAATTTGATGGAAAAATGATGACTCTTTATGAGGAGATGTAATATTGTTAATCCTGAAAAACAACTAAAAATGATGCAAATGATTTAGAGTGATTGCCAAATCTGTATAAATAGGACACAAGGAATTAGATTTGTAGAGAGTATGACCACAAGATCTGAGATTTAATTTATGAACACAATATGTTGGATATAATGATTACAAGCGAGCTTCGGTTTGGATGAAGCACGTACCAGCAGCAAGAAAGAAGATGGAACAAGCGAGGATCAATTTACCTTATTCTAGCCAATATGGGTGCAAGGAAGTCAGACCCCAGGGCAGAATATCTATCAGTTGATTGTTTCTGATCAAGGGTTCTTGCTAATCAACTCTGATATTCTCACAATCGATGATCCTCTTTTGTTCTCTTGCTAACCTTGAAGGAGAAAATTTTTGCCAACCCCTTTGATCTTCATCAACTGGAGCATTTATAAGGTTAGGGTTAGGAGGAAAACACAGTTTAAATGACGTGTGTCCTGAACTTATAAGATGCTGTTGACCTGATGTGTTGTCATTGAAGCTTGCAACGCTATGCTGCGTAGCGCGTCATAAACTACTCTTTCTTGGGCTTTGGCAACATACTGTCCTTTGATTACGCTGTAATATGCTAGAGAGCATATTGTGGCATATGAACTACTGATGTATGAATTGTGTTGTCATTACTTACATTACGCTGCATTACACTAAATTATGCATCAGTGTAATTCAGCGTAAAATAACGAAACTGCCAAAGTTGAAGTATTGTCGCCACGCTTGCTCTATTCCTGATCAATTACTTTTTTGGGGTTTATTACATTACACTGTGTAATATAGCGTAGTAGCCCCCTTAACCAAGAAAGAAGACCTGCTGAAATGCGTGACATGTTGCAGATCGTTGCTTAAGCCTTGAGATTTTTGCCGAGTCATTGGAGTCTTGAATATTTGCCATCTTTGATGCTGCGGTGGACTATCTTTGATATGATGCTGCCTAACGTGGCATTACGCTATGTTGCGTAATGCAGCATAGTATGCTAAATGTTGAGATTTTTTGAAACATAGAAAATCCACAAAGTGGAAGGCTTGCCATTGTGCACCCATTGTTTTGTTCTGTCTCCTAAAGTTCATTTGTACTGTGCTGCGCCTTGTCGCGACTCCTTGCCTGGGTCGCTAGATTTTTCCGAATCATCGAGGCCTCAAAGGTGTTTTAGCAATGTGTGCCAGAAGTCGATATTCAAAGGTGTCTATATGCAGTAGCCACAAAATAGAAGGACACCTAGTGGCTAACTGGTAATTTAGAAAGTAGCACACTTTGCATGGAACTAGATAAGAGCTTGACATGTGAGTATGTCACAAGCATGGATGAACTTGAGCAAGTTCATCATCAACTCTCTGAAGATACAAATGATGATACCCATTAGGGAGAGTTGGAAATTCCTAATAAATTTAAGCAAGAGCTCCTTGAATTGAAAATGTTACCACTGGAATGGAATATGTATTTTTGAAAAATAAGAAGCTGGTTATAATCAATGCAAGAATTTCTCTAGAATAGAAAGAGATGTTGTTGAAGGTTGTTGAAAGATGGTCAACAACTTTTGCTTGGTCATATCCTGAACTCATAGGGATTGATCCTAGGATATGACAGCATTGCATTTACACTTTCTTGGCCATGAAGCAAAAATGACAACCATAAAGGTGGTTGAACTTCAAATTGAAGCAAATCATCAAAGAGGAAATTGAGCAACTTCTCAAGGCAGGGTTTATTTATCCCATTACAAATAATGAGTGGGTTAGTCCACTCATAATTATGCCAAAGAAAGGTGACAAGTGGCAAGTCTACATTGATTTTAGGCTGTTGAATATAACAACATTCAAGGCTCATTTTTCATTGCCATTGTTTGACTAGGTGCTAGACATAATATTAGGGCATTGCTACTATAGCTTCCTAGATGGTTATAGTGGCTATAATGAAATTCAAGTTGCATTAGAGAACCAGGAAAAGACAACATTCATAAGTCCCTAGGGAGATTTTGCATATTGTAAGATGTTGTTTGATCTATGCAATGCTCCTACCACATTTCAATGCTTGGTCCTAAGCATCTTTCAATAGTAGATTAGTAGTGGTGTGAAAGTATTCATGGATGACTTCTCCACCTATGGAGCTGCATTTAAGTAAGCCTTGAACTAACTTGAGTAAGTGTTGAAATGGTGTGTTGAAACCAACTTGTGGCTCATTTGGTAGAAAAGTCACCTCATGGTCAAGGAGGGCATTGTACTGGGGCACAAAATCTTGCAAGCAGAAATTGAGGTGGACCTTGAAAAAATAAGGATCATCCAAGGAATAACTCACTCGCTTGAAATAGTTAAAGATGTTTAGTCATTTCTTAGACATATTGACTACTACTAGCACTTCATAGAGAATTTCTCTAAGATCGCAAAGCCAGTGGTGGAGTTAACAAAGAAAGATGCTCCTTTTGTTTAGACCATAAAATGCAAAAAATCATTCTAGCAACTAAAAGAAAAGCTTGTGAAAACTGCAATCCTACAAGCACTTGATTAGTCCAAACCATTTTACATAATGAAAGATGCATCAAATTATGCCTTGGAAGCAGTTCTAATGTAGTTAGATAACAAGAAACAACCATATTACATCCACTACGCTAGCCAAAGTTTTGTGGGTGCACAACTAAACTACACTACCATAGAGAAAAAATT
>MNCI01006315.1:296487-315269 GCA_015680685.1 Gnetum montanum
GGTTGAACATAAACTCACAACACTTTACCATCCTTAAGCTAATGGTCAAGCTAAGGTTACCAATAGGGAAATCACAAGAATACTAACAAGAACTGTTAGCAAGTATAGGAAGGATTGGAGCACAAAACTCAATGATGCCCTTTGAGCCTACCACTTGACTTCGAAACTTCCTATAGACTACTCTCTTGATGAGTTTATGTATGAAAAAGTACCAATAATTCCTATTCAATCTAAACTATGTACACTTTCAATGGCTTGTGACCTTGACCTTGACTTAAGTCTAGCCCAAAACGAAAGACTAATGAATTTCAACCTACTAAATGAAAATTGATTATTAGCCTTATCATTTGATTCACAACTCACTTAGAAGATGCCACAATGGTTGGAGAAATGGAAGAAACAATAGTTTCTTCACCAGATAAAGCACTTCATGGATATTAATGGACACCTTTATATAGTGTGCACTGATGGCCTAGTTTGTTGGTGTGTTCTTGATGCTGATCAACTACACATTCTCCAAGATGCTCATGAAGGTCCTTGTGGAGGAAACTATGTTGGGAGATGCATGGATATTAAAATCCTAATGGTAGGGTACTATTGGCCAATACTCTTCAAGGATGCCCATCATTAAGTTCGCTCCTATGAACGATGCCAATGAGATGGTGGAGTGATTACTCGAATGGAGGGACCTCAATAATGGATTCAACTACTAGAACCATTCAACATCTAGGGCATTGATTTCATGGGTCCCATAATTTCCATGTCAAATGAAAAGGTGTACATCATAGTTACTATTGAATATTGTATGAAATGGGTAGAATCAATAATTGTCATCGACTGTACATCCTCTAATACTACACAATTTGTACAAAAAAATGTTGTAAATAGGTTTGGTGTGCCATGTGCATTAATTTTTGATAATGAAACTCATTTTACATGTACTACTTTTTGAAAGCTCATGCAACGCTTGGGGGTTGAACATAAACTCACAACACTTTACCATCCTTAAACTAATGGTCAAGCTAAGGTTACCGATAGGGAAATCACAAGAATACTAACAAGAACTGTTAGCAAGTATAGGAAGGATTGGAGCACAAAAATCAATGATGCCCTTTGGGCCTACTACTTAACTTGGAAACTTCCTATAGGTTACTCTCCTTATGAGCTTATGTATGAAAAACTACCAATACTTCCTATTCAATCTAAACTATGTACACTTTCAATGGCTTATGACCTTGACCTTGACTTAAGTCTAGCCCAAGAAGAAAGACTAATGAATTTCAACCTGCTAAATGAAAATCAATTATTAGCCTTATCATTTAACGAGTTTCATAAGGCCTATAACAAAAAGCATCATGACCTGAAAATTAGAAAAGTCAAAATTCAATTGGAAGACAAGGTTCTTTACTAAAACCCCACACATGTACCTCAATGAACTAAGTTCCAAACATTGTGGGAAGGATCTTACATCATTTATGAAAGTTTTCCTTTAAGGGCCATGATGATCTATAAACTTGAGAGCCCAAACAAGAAATAGTTGTTTAACATCCAACAAATTAAACCTTTCAATGAGCATACACTAGCTAACATAATAAGCACCTCATCAGATGGACAACCATGCTCCATATTTCATATCTCTTCCTTCTTTCAACTTAGTTGTGGGGGAGATGGCTAACCATGCTAATCATTTAACCGACTCTTTAGTTTTTCAAATTTTTTGTTTTACGTGTTTTTTATTTTACAACTTTTTGTTTTACACATTATTTATTTTACATATTTTTGTTTTTTTGTTATTAATCTTTTCTAATTTTTATTTGATGTCATTGTTAGTACATTCACTATTTCTTAAATATTTTACAGTTTCTTTTATATTTTCTTTTATTTTGGTGTGATTTTCTAAATTTTTGTTAATAAGTGCTAAGTACATTAGTAATGCGTTACTTAATGGTGGTATGTACTATTATTGTTATTTGATTGTTGGTGTCTGGTTTCTAGCATTGAATTTCATTACGGATAATTAGGACATGGTTTCTTTTCATATAATGGGCAGAGTGTCCACAACATCCACCTATCCACACACTCTATGGTTTTCCTTGTTTTGGAAATGTGCAATCCATTTTTCATTAATAAAACTTTAATAAATTTGTGACTTTGGTACTTTCTAGAATTAGGAAGGATTCAAAGGTTTGAATAGGGTGTGGCTTCAAGGGGATTCAGTATTCTTTGTTCTTTTCTATTTGCTTAGGTGCAAGTGTGTTTCCATGAATCTCTTACTATTCCATTTCAATCAATAAAGGAAGTTGAATAAGTCCTTACATGGTGTGATTCTCATAAAATAAAAACAATGAGAATTCAAACCACACCCCTTGGACAAAATAAATGCATATGTCCTCACATGTGGTTCTCATCAAGGAAAGAACAAAAAAAGAGAGATGAGGATTCAAAGCACATCCTTTAGACAAAATAAATGCATGTGTCTTTGCATGATGTGGTTCCTATTTCAAAATAAAATAAAATAATGGAAATTCAAAGCACACCTCTTAGATAGAATAAATAGGCTATAAGAACTAGTCATGGGATTAGTCTCCTCTAACTAAGGCCTTTTCTCACTTCCTCTTTCTTCTTTAATAAGGAACAATGGTTGTTTTATGGGAGCACTCTTGTGTCTTAGGGGATGGATTAGCCTTAGAATGTCAATGCGAAGTCACTGAATGTGGTTGGTTTTGGTTTGGACTAAGGATGGATTCTATCAAGTTATTTAACCATAAAATCCAAAAGGGACTTCATGTGACCATAACTAGGAATACCATTCCACTCTCTCTTTCATCCATCTATGCTTTCCATGTCTCACCTCACCACCGGTTTGATGTGTTGGTTCGATGTCATGGTTTGATGTGTTGTAATTCCTAGTTAGGTTCTTTTGGGTTTGTGTACTTAACTTCTATAACCATTAATCGTCCATGGAGTCCATGAACTCTTTGGTTTGAAGTTATGCAAGGGCATAAAAGGCATGTGCGTACTTTGGGCAAGACCCACTTGCATATCTTTTAGTTGGGTTAGTTAAGTTCTTTACCCTTAGATATTTTTACAACCAAATTCTTTTTGTTTACCCCATCAATGACATCCAATTGTACACATCTTCATAAGGGTTTTTAGTGAATTCTTCTTTTCATTGTTGTGAATTCTTATACTCTCTTCAAATATTTCCTTGTATTGAACTTTTTCAAATTTAATGGATTACTTAATTTAATTAACCTTATCTATCAACCTTCTTGCTAACACTACTCAAGGAACCAATCAACCACAATCACAACCTAGTTGAGATGAGACAAGGAATTTAACCACCATGTGTTACACATTTCATATTAATTCATGATTCTATTGTGATTGCAGTGGGAAGCATGAATTAGAAGTAAGACTATCTTCACCAAGGATGCAAAAACACCACATAATGAGGATTGTTTATGATCAAAGGATCTCTTGTCTTTATCTCATTATTTTGTTGCCAAGAGAAAAAGTTGGCATTCTATTAATCAGTCATAACTTTGATAGCTACGTTCACATTTTCCTAAATTCGTAGTAGCCATGGAACAAAATCTAAGATTTCAAATAAGACTAAATGGAAATAATAAGAAAATAATATAAAAATAAAAAAGAAAATGAAAATATATAAAATTACAAGTAAAATATTAAGAAAATGAAAAACATATAAAGAAAGTTGCAAACCAAAAAGAAGAAAAATAATTTATCCTCATCAAGATTTTTATGGTAAATAGATATCTTCCCCATGACTAAGTTGGAAGGGGGAGATTTAGAAAATGGAGTATGCTTGTTCTTGATAAGAGGTGTTAGTGTTATGGTCAGTTACTTGAGAGTCCATAAATGGTTTAAGTTATTAAATGTTAACTAGCATATGCTTTTGAGAACTTATTAGGTGCTCAATTGTTATGGTTCTAGAAGGAAAAGTTGATTGGATAATGTAAGATCCTTCTCATAATGTCTAGAACATATTTTGTTATGACAAATACATGGAATTCCAATAGAGAATCTTATCTCTTAGTTTGAATGTAACTTTCCTGATCTAGGCATCATGATGTTGTTTATTTTGTGCCTTGTGCATTTCATTCATCATTTGTACTACTCTTCAGTTTTCATCTAGCATGTTAACTATCATGAGTCCTTTTTTTATGCTAAATTAATGTCTAAGTCAAGTTCATAGATAGTTGTGATTGTATGGAGTTCAGTTTGAATTGGGAATTTGGGTAACTTTCTTTACACTAACTTGTAGGGAGAGTAGCCTATAGGAAATTTCCATGTTGAGTGACATGCCCATAGGACATCATTGAGTTTAGTGCTCCAATATTTCCTATATTTAATAATAGTTCACATTAGAATCTATGTGATTTCCCTATTAGTGACCTTTTCTTAATCATTGGCTTAGGGGTGATAGGGTGTTGTGAGTTTGTATTATACCCCCAAGTGTTGCATTGTTTCCTTGTTAGAAATTAGTGCACTAGGCATAGCAAACTTATTTACCACCTATTGTTAAAAAGGTTGAGCTACAATGGTAGATGTACAATCAAATATGGATGTAACTTCAGCCCACTTAGTATAGTAGTTAATGATAACAATAATGTAGGCTTTCCTATTATACATAGAAGTGATGGTTCCCATGAAATCAATTCCCCAAAGGTCGAAAGGCTCTAATGGTAAAATCCACTATTAGGACCCTTCCATTCAAGTTATTATTTCTTCATTTCATTGACTCCTCTTGCAAAAATGGGAGAATTGATGAATGTCCCTAAAAACTATTGGCCAAAAGTGTCCTACCATCAGGATCTTTATGGCTATCCTCCTTCCTATGTAGTGGTCCCCACAAGGACCCTCATGAGCATCTTGGAGTACTTGAAATTGATTTGCATCAAGTACACACCATTGTACTAGGTCATTGGCACAAACCTTGTGGATGCTACGTTTGATCTCCATGTAATGTTTTAGTTGGTAAAGAAATTTTTATTTCTTCGTATGATCCCATTCAGTAGGATACTTTTGTATGAGTAAATATGAGAGAAACTCATCATACCAATTTATGATCCTTAGTGCATGAACTTTAGTGAACCTTGTAGAGAGTAGTTCATCTAGAAATTGATTCGAGAAAGATTCATCCTCATCACTATTATCCCATCTCAACCAAGAAAAATAATTTGTAATTACATTCTTGGTCTCTTTTTTGTCCACGATAATGAGATTAAGCTCCTGTAAGATCACTAGCCATCATATAGCACAAGGGCTTACTACTGGTTTATTCATTAGGAAGAGGATTACACCAAGATTTGTGAACACAAAAATTAGATATCTAAGCATGTACTGGCTAAATTTTTCTAAGGCACACACCACCACCATGAGTTCTTCTTTAGTGATGATGTAGTTGAGTTCCATACCCACAATGCTTCTTCTTGTACAATTGATGAACAACGAGGTAGCCCTACGCTCAACCATACGAATACGAGCGTTTCATGCACAATCCAGTCAAATTCCAAGGACTAAGTGCTTATGCACCCTTGTGGAACAAGGATGGGTTGGTTGATCGTTGTCTTCCCAAGCTTACCTGTATGTCATGATTGTATGGTTAAGTAAGCTTGAGGCATATGATTTTTATAGCTTTTATGTTTTTATGTCCTACGCTAGTAGGGAAGGAGAGAAGTAACTAAGTGACTAATTTAACTTAACTACTCATTAACTAAGTTCTAACTAATCCTAACACCTCCGTTCCCACTTACCGTACAAATCCTGAACCAATGCAACACTACTAGGATTACCAAACGCTAATCGTTATTGGGTTACCAAGCATTACATGCATGCTCGAAGTGGTCGTGCTTGTGTAATTTAATGATTTGAGTAATTGATCAAAATGAATTGTTGTGCTAATAATATAAATGTAAAGTGCATAAAATAAAATAAAATAAAATAAATGCATAAGAAAATAAAATAAAAGAAATGCGTAAGAAAACAAGTCTCAAGTCTTGTAAGGATGAATCGAAGAGCTCATCTTTATTGCCGTACACAAGGTGTGCTTAGGTACATAATGCTAAATAAAGATCCATCCACACTTAGACCTCCTGCTACAGGCACTTGGAAAATACTCTAACTTTTAAACAGACTACCAGAGTTTCACTACTTGACTACTAAAAGACTTCTCCTCAATTTTGCACCTCGGCACTGTATTTATAGGCTTGGGAGAAACTACTCTAATAATTAGAGTAACCACTCTAATAATTAGAATAATTGCTAAAGTAATCACTAGAGTAACGACTCTAATAATTAGAATAACTACTAGAGTAATTGCTAGAGTAACCACTCTAATAATTAGAATAACTCCTAAAGTAACCGCTTTCATCATATCCCCATGACTGAATGAAAACTCGTCCTCGAGTTCCTTACAAAATATTGGAAAGGTATGGGATTATTAACTAATTGACAACTAATAGTGGAATGGGATGATAGACTCAATGTGCCCAGTGAACAGATTAATAAGCATAGTATAACATTAGTGTTCATGACCATTGTGATGAACACTCATACATAAATGACATCCAAGCCTTTATTTAGCAGCTTGTAGAGAAAGAGAGAGAAAGAAAATGAAGCATGTTGCCTTCAATGCTAAGATTGCACCTTCCGTTGTTTATTCATAGCCACATCACCAGACTTGCTCCTTTCGTAAATGCTCTAGTTGTGGTCCATCTTGAGTGCTTTCTCCAAGCTTAGTCGATTTTTTGTATGATTGACATATGCACACACAACATAGTCACAAATGAGCAAGGATAGATAAACCACAATGCAGTTGATACCTTGCCTCGATATGAAGTGCATTGGCTGAGTTTTGGTTATGGCAGAAATTGGTTTGGAGATTTATCATAGGTGACTTCCTAAGGTGTAGGGGTTAGGTGAATAGTAAAATGAAGAAAATTGAAAAATTTGTGCCAGGGCCCCCACAACTAAGAGCGAATCTCTGGTAGCTATAAGATGAAAAAATATGAGGAACAAGAAAGATGGGAAAAAATAACAATGGAAACGCCAATAAAATGAATGTTATGGATGGAGATGAAACAAGAGATGATTGATTGCAGGAAATGTTTAAGGAAAAGGACTTAACAATTTCATCGAAAAGGAATGCCAGTGGGTCCTCCCCAAAGCAAGCTCATGCCTTTTATGCCCTAAAAACCCCACAAACCAAAGAGTCCATAGGCTATAAGAATGTCATTTGAAAGCAAGAGTTAAAAACTTACCCACAAGAATTGACCAAAGAAAAATAATGCATCAACCTAGAATGAACTGATGGTAAAACCATCAATGAGGTGGAAAATGGGAAGAAAGATGGAGAGGAGAGAATGGAATGGAATCCCAAGAACAAGGTTGTGTAAAGTTCCTTGTGTATTTCATGGTTAAGATGATTGAGTAGAACTTCATCCCAAATTCAAACTCAAACCAACCACATTTAGTGACCTCACATCAATACACCTGGGCAATCCATCCTCTTGAAGCAACAAGAATGCCTTCATAAAGAGTGACCACCATCTTGAGGACAGCGAGATGGAGAATTAGGAAGTGAGAAAGGGCCTCAGTTAGAGGGAACCTTCAAGCATGGGTAACATGTCTTTCCAGTTTTATAACCAGTGCTTATAGCCCATATTGCTTTATTATGTTTGAGGGGTATACTTTGAATTCTCACTTTTCTCTTTTCTCTTTTTTTTTTGCATGAGAACCACACCATGCAAAGACTTATTTTTATTCACTTGGCTTCCTGATTTTTGAACAATGTCAGAATGGTGGAAAACCCAAGAAACAATCATTAAAGAACCTAAGAGAATGGCCAGCACAAATGCATTGAATCCCCTTGAAGTCACATCCTTTTCATCCTTTGAGTATTTCCTTGGTTTGAAAAGTACCTAGCCACCAATTCATTAATAAATTTACTTAGAAAAAGGGGACTGTATAGTTCCAAGCCAAAGGAGACCATAAAGTTGTATGGAGGAGTGGATGGTGTGGACTCATTACTTATTTTATCAAAAGAACCATACCTTAATATCAGCATCATAATTCAAAGGTAAAAATCAAACATTAGTAATCAATATGATATAATGTAATCCACCATCATGAGCACTTATTGGATGAAAAATAAAAGTAAATCAAGCAAACAAAGAAATACTAAAAACAAAAACAATGGTATAAAACAAAAATAAGAAAATTTGAAAAAATGTGTAAACCAAAAATTCAAAAAGAACTGAGGGCCTAAAACAGTTAGCATATGTGGCCATCTCCCCCACGATCGAGTTGGAAGGAGGAGATCCAAAATAGTGAGCAAGGTTGTCCATCAATAGAGGTAGCATGTGTACTAGCTATCCTAAGCTCATGGAAAGGTTTGGTTTGTTGTACGTTGACTAACAGTTTCTTGTCTGGAATCTTAGGTTTGTATATTGTTATGGCCCATGAAGGAAAAGTTGAATAAATAATATAAGGTCCTTCCCACAGTGGTTGAAATTTAGTACATTGTGGCACATGTGTGGGATTCCAGTAGAGAACCTTATCTCACAGTTGAGATTTAGCTTTTCTAATCCTTAGGTCATGATGTTGTTTGTTGAATGCTTTGTGCAACTTGTTAGATGACATGGTAGCTAGTCGGTTTTCATCTAGCAATTAAGGGTTACTAGCCATTATTTCTATGCTAGATCAACATCAAGGTTGAGGTCACATGCCATGGATAGTGTGCGGAGTTCAGTTTGAATGGGAAGCATTGGTAATTTGCCGTACACTAACTCATAGGGAGAGTAGCCTGTAGGGAGTTTCCATGCGGAGCAGTATGCCCAAAGAGAATCATTCAATTTAGTGCTCCAGTCTCACCTAAACTTGCTAACAATTCTTGTTAATATCTTTGTAATCTCCCTATTGGTGATTTCTACTTGACCGTTTTCTTAGGGGTGGTATGGTGTAGTTAATTTATGCTCAACCCCTAAGTGTTGCATTAATTTTCAAAAAGTTACACCTGTGAAGTGGGTACCATTGTTTGAAATAAGTGCACGAGGCACAGTAAACCTATTTATGATTTGTTGTTGAACAAATTGTGCAGTCGTAGATGATGTACAATCCTTAACAGTAGCTGCTTCTACCCATTTAATTAGGTAATCAACAACAACAATGATATAGGATTTTCCATTAGACATTAGTGTAATTGCCCCATAAAATCAATTCTCCAAATGTCAAAGGGTTCTAATGGTTGGATCGATTGTTGCAGATCCTCCATTCTAGCAGTCATTCCCTCATCATGTTGATAGCACTCACAAGATTGGAAAAATTGATGGGCGTCCTAAAACAATGTAGTCCAATAATATCCTACAAGCAAGATCTTGATGGTCGTTCATCTCCCAGCGTAATGACCCCCACAAGGACCCTCATGAGCATCTTGGAGAACTCACAATTGATCTATATTGGGAACACACCATCGAACCAAGCCATCGGGACACACTTTGTAAAGTTGCCCATTGATTTCCATAAAGTACTTGGCTCGGTGAAGAAAATGTTTTTTCTTCTTAAGGTTTAACTCTTGTGGTATTTGTTGGTTGAGGAGATAGGTAAGAATGCTACTATACCAGTTTTTCTCCATGGGTGATTGATTATTTACTACACTAGAAAAGAGGAATTCATCAAGAAAATAATTAGAAATTGGATACTCATCCTCTTTGTTGTCCCATTGCAATCGAGATAAATGATCAGCAACTACGTTCTCGGTGCCTTTACAATTGATCATCATAAGATCGAGCTCTTGTAAGATTACAAACCATTGTATGATATAAGAGCTTACCATTAGCTTATTTATGAGGAACCTTATTGCACTATGATTTGTATGTATGTATACTTTATATCCCAATACATAGTGTCTAAACTTTTGTAGTGCAAACAACCATTAATTCTTTCTCTGTGGTAGTGTAGTTAAGTTGTGCACCAGTGATACTTCTACTTGCACAGTGGATGTAATAAGGATGCTTTTGGTCATCTAATTATGTAAGTACAGCTCCTAAAGCATAGTTGGATGGGTCAGTCATGATATGGAATGGTTTGGACTAGTGAGGAGCTTGTAGAATGGGTGTTTCTACTAGCTCCTGTTTCATAGTTTGGAAAGCTAATTCGTATTCCCTGGTCCACTCGAAAGGTATGTTATTTTTCATTAATTCCACCAATGGTTTGGCAACCTTTGAAAAGTTCTCAATAAATCTCCTATAGTAGCCACTATAGTTTCTGGTTGATGGGTAATTCCTTGGATAATTTTGATTTTCTCAGGGTCTACCTCTATCCTTGTGTGTGAGATTTTGTGCCCTAGTACTACACCTTCTTGGAACATCAAATGGATTTTCTACAAGTTGTGCCTCAAATTGGTTTCTACACATCTTTTTAACACTTGCTTCAACCAATCCAAGGCTTGATCAAAGTTTGCTCCATAGGTGGAGAAATCATCCTTAAAGACTTCTACACCATTTCCTACCTATTGTTGGAAGTTGCTTAGAACTAGTCATTGAAATGTTGTAGGGGCATTGCACAAGCCAAATGACATTTGTTTGTATGCAAACATTCCCCAAGGACTGGTGAACATAGTCTTGGCTTGGTCTTCTGGGGCTATTTGTATTTGATTATATCCACTGTATCCATCCAGAAAACTATAGTAGTGATGGCCTACGATGGTGTCTAAGACTTGGTTAACAAATGGAAATGAAAAGTGATCTTTGAATGTTTCCATATTCAATAGCCTAAAATCTATGCACACCCTCCATTTTCCTCCCTTTTTAGGCACAATAACTAAGGGGCTAACCCATTCACTATCAGCAATGGGGTATATGAACCTAGCCTTGAGAAGTTGTTCGATTTCTTCCGTAACTACTTTCTTCAGCTTAGAGTTCAATTGCCTCTGTGGTTGTCTTCAAGGCTTCATGGAGAGGTCAATGTAAATTCTATGTTGGCATATCCTAAGATCTATTCTAGTTAATTCAGGATATGACCAAGTGAAGGCTTCCAACTATTTATTTATTACCTTCTATTGAGGAGCAAGCTTAGTGTTGATAATTACCAATTTTCTATTTTTAAGGAGTGTGTATTCCATACTGGTGGCAATGGTTTTAGCTCAAGGGGCTCCTGTTTAAATTTCTCAAGGATTTCCAACTTCTCCCAATTGATATTTTCAAGGTTAAGACTTGGAAGTTGGTGGTGGACTTGCTCTAATGTGTCTATGCTATCGATGTAAGCACAAGTCAAACCCTCAGTTGGTTCCATGCATATGACTGAATTTCTTTCTTGATCAGCTATTAGCCACTAGGTGTCTTCCTGTTGTGTGGCTGCTGCATACAGGCATCTTTGTATGTTAATCACTTGTGCACACTGATTGCATGTAGGCAATGCTAAACTTTGCACAAACCATGACTTCTACATGTAATTACACCCTGTGTCACTGTATGCGATGTACAGAACTTTCTTCTTCTCGATATTTCTGAATGTATTTTCCTTTGATATTTCTAGGGAAAGCTTGTGAATTCCTAGGTGTGTGTCAATGGTTCTTAGCCATGCTCTTCCCATTATGATCGGGTAATCCCCCTTACCATTGTTCACCTGAATCACTAGGAAGTTAGCTGGGTATGACCACCCACAAACAGTGGTAACAATGTCTTCTACTAATCCCAATGGGACAATGATGGACTGGTCGACCAACTCAAGATGGATGTTGCTTTTTTTCAATGGAGGTAGGTTCCAGGCCTTGTACATTTCTTAATAAATCATATTGATACCAGAACCTGAATCCAAAAGAGCCTTGCACAATGCATTTATAGCAATTTGTAAGTATATTAAAGGACTCCCAGGATCAAAGAATTTCTTGAGAAGGTGGCCAAATTTGATCCAATCGGTGATGAAATGTGTTAGTATGACCTTATGTGTTGATAGTGATGATTGGGTTGAAGGGGGCTCTGAAGTTTTGATTGATATTGAGGCGTCTAAAGAATCAGCCGCTTGTGATTGCAAGGGTTTGGTTACACCATTGGTTCTAAAGAAAGGTCTTTTCTTCATGTGGTTGTTGGAACCAATAGTAGGTTGAGGGTTAACAACCCTCATGGCGTTACATTGTTGCAGTTAGGTAGGGATTTCACCTTGCATCGTAGGAGCAAGTGGTAGTGGAGCTATTGGTGTAAGAGATGTGGTTGGATGAGAGGGATGATAAGCTTGCAAAATATCACCTCTAGAAGAGGGAGTCCCATAATACTTGTGGGCTTGGTAGTAAGGTTGAGGAGTGACGTGACTAGTAGAGTCACATGGGGAGATTGGCTACTGCACGTAATATCCATATGGGTTAGGTTGCTGATAAGGATACTATTGCCTTGGTGGTGGGATTTCCCATGATTGTGGATGTTGCCACTATTGATATTGCTCAATCGGTTGTGGTGGAGTTCCACTAGGATAATATGTTAAGGGTTGGTGGAACTACATTGGGTTACCTTGAGGATAAGATAACCTTTGGGGTGTTTTCCTTTTGTTTAATCGTGGGTTAAGTTCATACACCCCAGACTCCTGCAGATGTGAGATTACAGGGAAACATCTCTTAGGATGGTCATATTAACATATCTCACATCCACTATCATTTTCTGTTTCCAANACTTTCTCTCTCTTGTAACTCACCTTCTTTCTTAGCAACTTGCTCCAATAGTCTTTGAATTTGATGGGAACTAAGCTCGGATAGTCTCCCTTGGGCATAAGTCCCAAGGGTTCTTCTTGTTTCATGACTAAGCCCATCCACAAGATGACGCAATTGATCCCTTTGTGAATAACCATGGCTAGGACAATGATGTAATAGTGCATAGTATCAGCCCATGGTAGCATCCAAGGGTTTATGTTCTCCTTGTTTCCAACCTTGGATTTGCTTTCGCAGGTTAGACACTTGGGAGTACATTTGGTACTTGTCATTAAATAGTTTTAACATAGTACTCTAGCTATGAATGGATTTTGGTTCTAATGTCTATGGGAACAACTTAATTTTTTTCCATTCATTCTCTATATTCTATAAGGCACACGTATCATGAAATTCTTGTAAATGATTCTGAGGATCAGAGTTGTATCCCCCTTCAAATCGTGGGATGTTGTTCATATCTAATCTCTTGATCCTACTATCTTTTTGATGCCTTGTTGGAATTCTAACAGCTTCAGTTATGTCCAACATACTTCGAGTAGCAAGGAGGGGTTCATCATAATTGTCTCGTCCATGGCATCTATGATGCCTACGTTGTTCCCTTTTCTCCCTTCTTCTATGTCGTGACTCTCTAGAGTGTCGTCGTCCCCTTTCCTAGTTATTTTGTCTATGACTTCCACTTTGCCTACCTTTATCCCCATGGTCTTTTTCCTTATGACTACGTCTGGGTATTGAAGGAGAGGGTGAAGGAGATGATGAAGGTGAAGAAGAAGGAGAACTATCACCATGATAGTGTCTGCTACCTTCTCTTCTATGGTCTCGGCCTCGATCGGGATTACGACTAGAATGTCCACCTTTATCATGAGTTCGTGTCCCTTTTTTAGACCCTTTGTGCCTATGGGTATTAGAACATGAGTTATGAATAGTGGAATGAAGGTTCTGATACACAACCCCTTGGCCAAAGTCAAGGGGAGGAATATTACCTGAGGTAGGTTCACCACCCTCATTTTTACTTAAGACATGGGGGGCATCTTGGGACCACTTACCCTTCAAAGACTTATGATGTCTCTTCTATTGCAAGTCCCTTTGACATTGTGCCTCTGTGGAATGGTATTCTCTCTAGTCATGGTCTTGCACAATGTATTCTGCATGTAAGTGCAGCATGCCAATTCATGTGAGAGCACGAAGAAGCACGCTTGGGACTAAACAATTGAGAGGTAACACTATGTTACCTTCTAAGTGTCACCAACACAATTGTTCATCTTGATGGAGGATAAAGATGAAGTCTGGTATATACTCATCGGGATGAATATATACCACTCAAACTTGTTGAGGGATTGGCAGATCAACATCATGTATATTACACCATTGATTGTTTCCTATTTTAGACCTAGGCGGTGAGGCGCTTTCATATGAAGAATGAGACATACTTGTCTGTTTAGTGTGCAATGTATTCTTGTTTATTATTTTCTCAACCAACCCTAAGGATTCGTTCCAATGATGTGAATGATTTCCTATGTTCTAGTTAGTGCACAAACAACTAAGTCCCTGACAAAGGTGCCAATGATGAGTAGCAAGGTACCCCTACACTCAAACATACAAATACGAGCATTTCATACATAATCTGGTTGAATTCCAAGGACTAAGTGCTTATGCACCCTTGTGGAACAAGGATGGGTTGGTTGATCGTTATCTTTCCAAGCTCACATGTATGTCACGATTGTATGGTTAAGTAAGCTTGAGGCATATGATTTTTATAGCTTTCATGTTTTTATGTCCTATGCTAGTAGGGAAGGAGAGAGGTAACTAAGTGACTAATTTAACTTAACTACTCATTAACTAAGTTCTAACTAATCCTAACACCTCCGTTCCCACTTACCGTACAAATTCTGAACCAATGCAACACTACTGGGATTACCAAACGCTAATTGTTACTGGGTTACCAAGTATCACATGCACGCTCGAAGTGGTTGTGCTTGTGTAATTTAATGATTTGATTAATTGATCAAAATGAATTGTTGTGCTAATAACAGAAATGTAAAGTGCATAAAATAAAATAAAATAAAATAAATGCAGAAGAAAATAAAATAAAAGAAATGTGTAAGAAAAAAAATCTCAAGTCTTGCAAGGATGAATCGAAGAGCTTATGGTGTGCTTAGGTACATAATGCTCAAATAAAGATCCATCCACACTTAGACCTCCTGCTACAGGCACTTGGAAAATACTCTAACTTTCAAACAGACTACCAGAGTTTCGCTACTTGGCTACTAAAAGACTTCTCCTCAATTGTGTTCTTGGGCACTATATTTATAGGCTTGGGAGCAACTACTCTAATAATTAGAATAACTGCTAGAGTAACCATTCTAATAATTAGAATAACTACTAAAGTAATCGCTCGAGTAACTACTCTAATAATTAGAGTAACCACTCTAATAATTAAAGTAACTATTCTAATAATTAGAATAACTATTAAAGTAATCGCTAGAGTAACCATTAGAGTAATCGCTCTCATCAACAATGGATATAATATGAATTTTTTTGATCATCCATTTGTGCAAGTTCCACTTCCAAGGCATAGGTAGATGCATATGATATGATGTGAACTAGTTTAGATCATTCTAGGGTACATAGAATTGGATTTTCTACAAGCTTCTAATTTAAGTGTTGAAATGCTTATTTGCATTCCTTGGTCTATTCGAAGATTGCATCCTTCTTGGTAAGTTCTACCATCAGCTTGATGATCTTAGAGAAATTTTCAATGAAATGCCTATAGTAATGAGTAAGACCAATGAATGACCTCCTCTTTTTGATAGTTTAAGGTTTCCTAGTTATTGCTTGGATGATCCTTCCTAATTTAGGGTTCACCTCAATTTCTTTTCTTAAAATCCTTTACCCTAAGATAATGCCATCTTGGACCATCAAGTCACTCTTCTATTAGTTAGTTTGAAAGTTTTTCTACACACATTATTTGAGTACCTGCTTGAGACACTCTAATTCCTATTTAGGATTGGTGCCATAGGTGGAGAATTCATCCATGAAGACTTCCACACCACCACTAAAATATGATGAGGACTAGGTATCAGAAGATTTCAGGAGTATTATAGAGGCTAAAGGACATCTTTTTATATGTAAAAATCCCCTAGGGACTTGTAAAAGTTGTCTTGGCCTAGTATTCTATTGAAATTTGGATTTGGTTGTACCCATTATATTCATGTAGAAAACTAAAATAGTTATGCCCTATAATTGTATTTAACACTTGATCCATAAGCAACAATGGAAAATGATCTTTAAATGTGAACATCTTCAATAGCTTGAAGTCTATACAAACCCTCTATTATCCTCCATTCTTTGGTATAATAATGAGTGGACTTACCAACTCACTATCTACCATAAAATAGATGAACCCTATCTTAGGAAGTTTTTCAACTTTATTTTTTAAAACTTGTTTCAGTTTTGAATTCAGCCTCCTTTGCTCTACCTCTTTGGTTTTATGCTAAATTCTATATAATTTTGGTGCTAGCATATGAGCAAATCTATTTTAGTCAATTCATCAAATGACTAAGAAAAGGCTATTAGCCATTTTTTTACTACTTTTAGTAGCTTTACTTTCTATTCCATAGTGAGGATAACATTGATGATTACTAGCTTTCCATTATTAAGAAATACATATTCCATGGTTGTTGGTAATGATTTGAATTTAAGGGATTCTTGTTTAAAATTACCAATGATTTTCAACTTCCCCAATTCATTTTTACTTATGTGTGGAAGATTTGGTTTTGAATTTGCTCCATTTCATTCATTTTATCAATGTAAGCACTTGTGAGAAAATCTACTAGTTTCATGTACATTATTGAACTAGAGCTAGCATTTGTTGTCAGCCATTGAGTACTCTCTTGTTTTGTGGCTATTGCGTATACACACCTTCAAACATCTAATGTTTCAACACACTTCTTACATGTTGTGATGGATGTACTTTTGATAGCCCATATTTTTTGCATGCAATAACACCCTCTATCACTGTACACAATATGCAATATATGGAACACTTATTTTCTCAACTTTTCCAAAGTTATTTTTTAATTATTTTGAGCCAAGCCCTTTCCATGATAATTGGGAGGTCCCCTTTACAATTTTCCATATGGATTATCAAAAAATCTACTACATAAGATCATATTCACACGGTGATTAAAATATCCTCCACTAATTCCAAGGGAATAGTTATGGATTGATCAACAAGCTCTAATTTGATGTTACATTTCTTTAGTGGAGATTAAGTTCACCCTAGAACCTAAGTCTAGTAGAGCCTTACATGGATTATTTTCTATAATTTGTAAGTAGATAAGAGGACTTTTATGATCAGATCTTTTCCTACAAAGGTGTCCTAATTTAATCCAGTCTGTAACTACATTAGTTAACATAATAGTATGCATATTTTAGAACCTTTGATTTGAAGGCAACTAGTTGGTGATTTTTGAAGCAATTTGTGAAGGATGAGGAGCCATAGATTCCTATAGGGGTTTAAGTGGATCTTTGGGCTTGAAAAAAAGTCCTTTTTCAAGGCTTATGCTTAGAACCACTTGAATTGTAATCTAGCTATAACTTCATGACCCTCATGGCATTGTGTTGCTAAGGTTGTAGTCAGATTTCACATTACATAGGTTGTGTAGGTAGCAAAGGAGTGGAATTGGAAGGTGCAAAGTATTATGGTGGATAATGAAGAGGTTAAGTGGAAGGAGATTCAACTCATGGAGTGGTTATTCTATGATATTTAGGGGGTAATAATGATAAGAAAAAGAAACATGGCTTGTAGAGCCACTAAAGGTTATAAGTTTGACATAATATCCATCTGTGTCTAGTTAATGGTAAGGATATTACTACCTTATAGGTGGCATCCCCCACAACTATGAGTTTTACCATTGATGATAATGATCTTGAGGTTAAGATGATGCTTCACTCAAATAATACTATTGTTGGTGGAATTGTTATTGATAATTACCCTTTGGATAAGACAATCTCCTGGGTGGTTTTCTTTTTAAGAATTTCAGATTCAAGGCTTAGATCCTAGATTCTTGTAAATGTCATAGTACAAGACAACATCCCTTGGAATGTTCATATTGGCAGATGTCATATCATTATTCATTTGTTTCAAAATATGCAACCTCATAAACTACTGTAACCTTACCTTTTGGTTGATAGTAATACCTTCCTACATTCTTTCTTCTTCTTTTATCCTTATCTTGGTTTCCCTACTCCATTTTCTCTTCCACAATCTTTAAAGCAATTTGGAACTTCTTATCTAAGGATTCCCATATTTTATTCACCTTAGCCAATATCTCTGTGATAATGAAGAAGAAGGTTTTCTCAATACCATTTCTTCTAATGGTGCTTCCTCCTTAGGATCATAAAGATGTACCTCCATTTTTTGAATGGAGGAATCTCTATTATACTCCTCTGCACTTTCTTGCTTTTTGAGTTCTCCTTCTTTCTTAGCCACTTGATCTATAAGTCTTTAGATTTAATGGACCTATATCTTTGATAGTCTCCCTTGGGCATAAACTTCAAGAGTCTCATTTTTTTTATTTCTAAGTCCATCTATCATGTGGTAAAGTTGTTCCCTTTGAGGAAAATGATGGCCTAGGCATCAGTGCATAAGAGAGTAATAAATTCCTAAGGCTACATTAAGAGATTCATGATTTTCTTGCTTTCATCATTAGATTTTTTTTTCTCAAGTTGGACACCCTAGAGTATGTTTGATATTTGTCATTGAATAGTTCCATCATCGTACTCCATTTGTAGATAGATTCTGGCTCCAAAGACCAATACCAACTTTTAGTTTCTTTGATAAGTATCTTAAGGAATAATTTGAGTTTCTACCATTCATTCTTAATATTCTACAAGACATAAGCATCATGGAAGGCTTATAAATGATGCTATGGATTAGCATTATACCCTCCTTCAAACCTAGGGATGTTGTTCATATCCAGATGTTTGATTTAGCTATCTGTTTGGTTCTTGGTAGAAATATGCATGGCCTCTAAAATATTTATCATGCTTATGGAAGCTAATA
>MNCI01006315.1:315352-335379 GCA_015680685.1 Gnetum montanum
GCTTAAATGGAGATGATAGAAGGCCCCTTCATAGGGATGGGTAGAGAGATCATAGACAACAATAAGAAGAAGAGGAGCATCATCAAGAAAGAAGGCATAGTAGGCCACATCATACAAGACATGGCCATGCCATGGGCCATCATNAATGAGGAGGATAGTGAAGGTGGAGAGCTAGGAGAATTATGCCAGCTTGTCCTTTTCCTTTCATCCCTTGGTTTTTTATTGGTCAATGATTGGGAGACCTTGGCCTTGAGGTTTTCATGGTTCTAGAACCAATTATTCCTTTACCATAGTTACTTGCCAAGGTTAAATGTACTTGTTGATGAGTCGCATCATCCTCATAGAAGGAAGAAGTTCTTTGGTGCTGAGATTACCTTGATGAAAATTCTAGGTCCTTCTTATGTGATTGTGAGAATAGTGAGATTAGGAACCTTTTTCCTTTAGAGGCTTCATGGTATGCCTTTATGCATTTATCTTTTCTAATTTGGGCCTTTGTTGGTTAATAATCTCTAGAGAGGTTTCCCTTCTTTTGGTAGTTTGGGTTTGTTGGTTCAAGTTCCAACTTCATGAGAGTTCATGGTGCTGGATATAGTTATTAATTAATGGTGGCTCATTGAATTATATTAATTAAATTGATTTCTTAATGATTGGATTTCATTGTTGAATTTTGACATTGATTAATGAAACATTGGTTCTCTCATGATATAAGGCTGTGAGCTCACATCATTTACCCATTCCACTCAACTCCATGATGTTCTTCTATTTTGGAAGCATGAGGTCATTTATTAATAACAACTTATAAAGAATCCATGATCTCGATACTTTCTAGACTTGGAATGAATCAAGTGGAATTGAAGAGGGTGTTACTTCAAAGGGACTTGTCACCTTTTGTATCTTCATACCATCTAGAGTTTTATGGGTATTCTCATCAATTACTCACCATTTCTACGTTGACCAATAATAAGAAGCAATGTGTTTGCATGGTGTGGTTTCCATGAAAAAGAAGAAAAAAAACATGGGAATTCAAAGAACACCCCTTAGACAAATAATGGAGTACAAGCATTGGTTTTGGGGTTGGAAAGAGATGTTACCCATGCTTGAAGGCACCCCTCTAACTAAGGCCCTCTTAACTTCTTGCTTCTCTTTTTGTCTCTCTTTGGAATGGTGGGTGATCTTTGGGGGTGCTCGTAAGCTCTAGGGGGTTGAATGGTCTTAATGTGCTAATGTGAAGTTAGTAGAAGTGGATGGACTTGATTCCACCTAAGGATGGAATGACATCTAGTCACATTAATCATAAAATCCACAAAAGATTTCATGTGACTAGATGCAAAAATCCATTACCAAACACTCTCTCATCATCCATTCATACTACCTACCACTTCATTGCGTCTTATCATGTTTCATCAATGTGGCCATTTTGGTATGTCTTAATTCTTTGATGATTTCTTACATGATTTGATTTTTAACAATTCATGGCCATTAATCATCCTTAATGCCTATAGACTTCTAAGAATGAGGGCATGTAAGGGCATTCAAGGCATGAACCTATTATGGGGAGGACCCACTTACATATTCCTTAGTCTAGATGGTTAAACTTCCTATCCATTAGTCATTTTTCCTTCAAATCCATTATTTTTCACCTCAAAACATCTAGTGTTTGCACTCCTTGACACTATAATTCCATTCAAATATCCTTTTCCCAACTTAATTTCAATCCCTCTTCAAGCATTTCTCCTTGTTCTAGGCTTTTCTATCTTCCTTTGGACTCTAATTTCATCATAAAATTCTTTCCCAACACTTAGTTTTTTCAATGTGAAAATTTTCTTCCATAGGCTACATTGATGCATCCTCTTTGACACAACACAAAAAGTTTATAAATACCTGATCATACCTAGCCATTTTTTCACATTTGTGTCATAACTCTAGGGGATTTTTTTTGCATTTTTCGAGCTTAGAGTAGCTTCTAAGCATAATAACTCGCAAACCTCTTATCCAATTCAACTTGTTCCTTGACCTTCTAGTTATCAAAGGTGATTTTTACATCATGGGGGCCAAAAACCCATGGTTTTGTTAACCTTTTGGTATGTCAAAACATTAAGAAAAATGAAGTACAAGAATTTTTATGTGATTGTAGGAAAAGGTACATTGAAAACACAGGAAGAAGATGAGATGAAACCTATAAAGTAATGTCAAAATGAAGATCTCATAGACCAAGATGAAGCCTACATTGATGATAAGGAACAAACTGGTTTAGACAAAAGGAGGGCTTAGAGGTGAAGATCATCTATAAGGTCTTAAGTAAACATGCAAGATTTCAAAGATCTTGGACAAAGGATAAAGACTTCAAAGCTAATCTCAAAGGTCAAAAGGAAGCCTTAACATTGAAGGATTGTTTTTAGAGAAGACGTCTTGTAGAAACAACATACATCTACTATCAAGTGAATACATCTCTAAGAAAAGGAAGACATATTGGTAGAATTGAAGGCAACATAGGAGAAGATGCCTCTGTAAAATAGAAGACATCTTTTTGGAGAGAAATATGTTTTTCATTAGAAGAAGATGGCTTTTTAGAATGAAGGTCTAATGCAAAAAGACATCTCAATCTTAGAGACGACATCTCTAGTAATTGTTATCTAGTTGTTGCATGAATTTTGAGGTGATTTTAGAAAAATATTGGCTATAAGAAGGCTTCACTCTCATTGGGATATGTGCAAGATTTGGTACTATCAATTGTAATCATCTAGTAATGATTGTAATAATTTTTGTTCTACATTATACAATCTTTTGTTTGTTGTAATTGGTCAAAGTATGCTATACCTCAAAGTGCAATGATCAACAAACTTAGTTACATTCTTTTCTTGTGATTATTGTTCTCCACTGTTGCCCTTTGGGTTTGATGTGCTTCAAGAACTCAGCACTGGTAAACATCCTAGCTCCAACATTGTACCTAAATTTGCATTCCCTTTGCAACCCCCATTCACCCCTAAATTATACCTACGCTCGACACCAATTGAGAGAGTATACAACATAGTCCCAAAGCATAGTCTTCAAAATTGCACTATTTTGCATTATTTTTAGGTACATTGTGGTCTATTTGGCATTCACATTTATAGTCTTGGAAATGTAGTCATATTCCAATAGTCTCAGAAGGTCAATTGGAGCACACTAGTAGAACATCATTTGGTGCAAGAAAGCATAGTTGTTGCTAGTGTAGTCCCAACTACCCCTATATCATGTGGCACTTGATCCGCAACTCACGCTAAACCTATTTCTATAAATACCACAATGCCTCATGTTTTAGGAGTTAGCAAACCAAGATCAAGGTTGGCATTTGAAGCAATCTATTGCATTCTAGCACTAAGCAAACTTAGAGTGCACTTAGCATTCTTGGGCTGCATTCTAGCACTTAGCAAACTTAGAGTGCACTTAGCATTCTTGGGCAAACACCGTTGCACACCACAACAACATTATTGTACATCACCCATTACACTACTGACCATCGTAGCCTAGACACCTTGAGACTATGCCTACGCTACCTACTATGCCTGTGTGTACACCATGTACCTTCTCACCTTCTCTTTGTAGTCAACTATGCTTCCCCCCATTTAGGGTGCTGCCAGTTTCTTTTTCTCTCATTCTTCATGCATTTTAAGCATTTTTACTTGCGTTCTAGCATTCTACTAGCATTTTCTCATTGTTTTCTTGCATAAATTTGCATGTTTACATCCTCGTTTTGCACCATGACCCTTGACTATGCTCACCTATATGGGCATCGTGAACATTGCAAACATTGTGCAAACCATTGACACTTGTTTCATTGTAACACTTGTAAGTCCCAGTTTGATCAACAAGATCATTCTAGGCACCCCACCTCTATCTCCTGTAGACCTTCATGTGGACATGCGGTCAAGGCTATGTGATCGTGGATCTCTCAATGTACTGTTAAAGCCTTCAACATTTTTGGTTGCTATAGTTTTCTTGCACTAGAAGAAGGGCCTTCGCCATTTCCTTCTTTAGCCTTTCCCTGGTTATTTTTGTGTGGGCTCTCTGCACCTTGTGGAAATTGGTCCCCATTGTCAATTCCCATGGAACTCTGCTAGGCAACACTAGAGTGTATACTTTACACTTAGCCAAATTATAGATGCTCAACAAAGCATAGTTAGCTCTAGCATAGTCAGCATAGTCGGCACTGAGCATAATCCCAAAGTTAGTCATTTTTTAGCAACCTTTGCATCATGAATCCTAAGCAACCTTCAACCTCTATTTTGAGCATGGTCCTTGTTCAGCCTATTCAGCAAGAGATCTTGGTTGACCTTCCTAGGGCTAGGGGTCTTATCCTAGCACAGAGGTAATCTTTTAGGCAATCCAACCTGACTCCTAAGGTCATGGTGCTCAACGATGAGCAATACAACTTTGTTTATGCAAAAGTCCAAGTGGGTTTGTACTTAGACTACCACAAAATGGACACCAAACATAGTTATGAGCTCATCCATTGCAATAGGAGGGAATGGTTCCTTTCTAATATAGACTTTATTCAACTTATTGAAGACTACTAGTGGATGTTGGACAACCTCATCTACAACCTGGGCCGTGCGACAAGGATTGACTATGTGGAGTCCCTGTAGGAGGAGCTAAAGGAGTTTGAGGCTCAATCCAAGCATGATGACTCACTCCATGTCTCATTCTAGCAAACAACCTCTGCATTTATTCCTTCACTATCCTGCAGCCTGGTGTCACTGCCTAGATAAATGCCTATGGTGGTAACTCACCAAATGCAACACATGCATCAAGATGTTGCTCTACCTTTTAGCTTTCCCTTTAGCATGCCCTTCACTGTCCCTCTGCATCCTGCATTGCTTTTGTAGCCTATTTAGCCTATTCAAGCTGTTTAGCCTACTATAGCAGCAACTGTTGCACCCATGCAACCCTACGTGCACACCATGCACATTCGTTCTCCACCATACATGACTTAGGTGTTGTTCATCTTGCTTGCCATGTTGATACTTATTACAACAACCCAAATCATAAATCCATGGTGGTGCCCAGATGCTATGTCCATGGCATATCCCATGCAATAGGCATCATGTGTGGTCACACAACCTAGAGTCAACTTGTGGGCCATACAACAACCATAGCAGGTAGCTCAACCCATGTAGCCTGCTACAACTACACTAGGCTTGGATCAAGCATTTCAGCTAATCCAAAGCCTCATCGAAGAGGTCAAGTAGCTTAAGGTTTCCTCCTCTGAAATTGTCCATGTGATGGACTTTTACTAGGATGATCTAATCAATATTGTAGTTCCACCATTGGCACTACCTACTAGGGTCCCACTACCCCAATTCACCAAGTACAATAGTGAAGGGGATCCTAACGTCCATCTAGTGACCTTCTAGTTAGAGTGCCTCCTACTATAGGCATGGCCACATGCAATCATCATGTGTTCACCATGTCCTTGATGGGAAATGCATTAGATTAGTATTGTGCACTGCCTAGGGCCTCTATCACTTCTTTGGAGGAATTGTTCACCTAATTTTTCATGTGCTTCAAGTACAACTTGAAGCTCAAGGCAACCTTGAACCAATTGATGCAAGTGAAGCAAGGCCACTTAGAGCCTGTGGAAAAATTCATTCAATGCTAGAGTGCATCACTTAATGAGATCTGTGATCCTATCACAGAAATGCATCTGTTGGCCATTTTTAAAGGCATAGCGAACAACTTCATTAAGTCGAACCTGTATTACCTTGCCCTGTCGTCCTTAAGCCAAACATTTGCTTAAACCAAGAGCATTTAGGATGCAACAGAGGCCAACAAAGATCCAGCCTATGTGGCCTACAAAAATCTGCATGAGAAGAAAGAAAAAACATAAAGACAAGGGTAAGCAAGTGACTACAACCATCACAATGATGGCTAATGAGGCTAAGCTAGCCAACACCAAACCAACGGCCAAGCCACCCAAGGCCTCGGCCAACAAGTCTGTACTATCGACGACCATAGCACTAATTGCCACAAGGCCTAACTTTGAGGACAAAGATTGCTTGAAGTACAAACCATTGCCCATTAAGCAGTTGGAGCTCTTGGATCAATTACTTCATGTTGGATGCATCTAGTACAGGAAAATTTCTGAGGACACTCACAAGTAGCATGATTGATATTGTAAGATCCTTAAGAATCCTTTAGTCGCATTGCCAAATGAGCATCCTATTCCTAAGCATTTCATATTAGACCAATTTTTCCAATACCACCAATTGCAAGGTCACGATATAGATTTTTGCATGGCATTATAGGATAATATAGAACTCATGATTGACAAGGTGAGTTAGTCCTTGATGCAGCTAATCCAGTGTGCCCCAAAAAATCAATCAATGGAGGTTTACAAGGATCCTCTCAATGCAAGCAGTATAGGGTACATCATCAATGTTATCAGTGTTAGTGATGATGCAAAACTAGTGCAGGAACCATCCATGGTTTCTACACCCTATGATGACATTGGAACCTCCTCATCCTCAACCAATTGAAGGACCCCCTTTGTTATCAAGGCATCATCTCAGGAACCCATAACATCCTTTGTGGTCAGGGTCTCGTAGCACATGGTAGTGGCAATAGCCAAAACACCCTTCGTCGTGAGGGTGCTGCAATGTGTAGACTACCTACATGTTTGAAGTCTAGTGGTGGGCAATGCATCAATGCTTGTTTGCCTAAGGTCCCATCCTACAGCCAACACCAATAAGCAATCAAGATGGTAACTTGAGAGGCCCAATGAACACATCACTAATCAAATGCCTAGGTAGCATTAGGAGCAAAGGGCACTAGGCACACCAAAGCCTATCCCCTTATCCTCCATCCCAATGGCCTAACGAATCGAGGAGGCCACCACAACAAGCAACCAACAATGGAGCATTGAGGCTCTAAAGTAAGCAAGGAAAGTAAAGCTCAAATCCCCTCTACGAGAGATTTGTCTCTTGGTTCGCATGGAGGAGATGAAGGCTAACAACAAATTAGCAAATAGTGGAAAGAACTTCCTTGATGCATTGGCTTAGGTCAAGTAGGCTTTGAAATAGAAAAACACAATGTTAGGCTTGTATAACCTGATAATGACATTCTCCACCCATTGCGAAGCATTAGTTTGCATGTTGACCTCTATCTCTATCATAGAGGATATCCTAGTGGATGAGCAGTCCATCCATGATATGATGTTGCCTTCACCCTTGCAGGAATCGAATTCAATGCCCTTGGCATTTTGTGATGAGGCGATTAAGGTGGACCTTGAGAAAGATAAAGTCATTACTACACCAATGTTTATCATCATCAGCATGGGGTAATGCATAATTCATAAGGCATGTTGATAACAGGGCAACAAGAAATGTCATCCCATACACAATCATCAACGCACTGGATCTTGTCGATTAAATCAATCCAACGAAGATGACATGCCTTAAATCCTTCAACTGGTCACATTTCATTGTAGGGGGAATGGTCACGATAGCCTTTGTGGTAAGGGTGCAATTCCCCATCATAGTAGAATTCATTGTGGTTGAGGAGATGTTAGGTTTCAACCTTATCTTAGGTAGGCCTTGGTTAGCCTAGCTACGGGTTGTCTCTTCTCCTATCCATCAAGAAATCCACCTTCTATATGAGGGTGGGAAGGTTATCATATGTGGTGACAATGAACAAGGGTTAGAGGTGGAGTTTCTTGATGATGCACTTCCTATAAAGAATGAAGGCAAAAAATGTGAGGTAGACCAACCTAAGGAGCTAGTGAGAGCCCCTTGCCTTCTAGAGGATAGTTTATGGGTAGAACTACCCTTCAACATAGATGACGAACATCATGGTGAGTACCATACAGTACCATCCAAGCCCTACATGCCCCTTAATCCACACCGATTTAGGAAACAATTGCATGACTAAGGCATCTGCATGGTCCAATGGGCGCTAGGTGCCTACCTGGCCCACTCCTACATACTTTATTTGTTTGCATTTTACATTAGCTTGGTCATTGACATTTTACATTCTTTATTTGTATTATACATATATTTCTTTGTTTATGCATTTTCACTTAGCTTATGTTTTTTCTTGTTTATTTTTCAGTAGATAGTTTACACGTAAAAACATCAAAATTCATAAATAATCAAAAAATTCAAAATTAGAAAAAGCAACATGGCCTAAAAAGGTCTTAAACTAGCACACAGCCTACCAAGGCCTAAAATTAGTAATCTTTTTCCCTTCAATGCATGGTCCAAAAAGGCCTTAAACTATCATGCAGCTTACCATGACCTAAAACTAGCAATCTTCCTTACATAGCATGGCCCAAAATGGCCTAAAACTATTAATGTGGCTTGTCATGGCCCTAAACTAGCATCACATGTTCCACCATAACTTAAAATTGGCAAAACTTTTCCATTACTGCATGGTCCAAAATGGTTGTAAACTATCATTGGGGCCTAGAATGGCCNGCTCTATTACGCACGGTAGCATAATGAGCGTAATAAGCTTCAAGACAGTTGAAGGCAGAGTTCAGAGAAGCACAACAGGTTGGCACTTTTTCTTGCAGTACATGGATAACTTGTCTTTACGCTCGTTACGCGGCGGTGCGTACCATGGCGTATGTTATCAAGTCGTACATTGCTTACGCTTCATTACGCGCAGCTGCGTAGTGAGCGTAACTTATACATTATTTACGCTTCATCACGCGCAGCTGCGTAGCGAGCGTAAACCACGCATTATTTACGCTTCATTACGCGCGGTTGCGTAGCGAGCGTAAGTTGCACACTATCCACGCTTCGTTACGCACAGTTGCGTAGTGAGCGTAAAACAATTTTGAGCTTATGGCTTTTACTCCAGATTACGCTCATACACGCAACGCAACGCGAATGAGCGTAATACAGCCTGAATGCAGCCTAAAGTACGCTCAGCATATGCCTACTCTTCACACGCACAACACGCAAACAAGCGTGTTGTGCGTAGTCACAGTCTGACTTAAAAGATCATGCCAGCAGGGCCCGTAATATCCGGGACCCACATCATCAAGGTTGCGCCTTTTCCACGAAGCGTCGCGGCCTATAAATACCCCAGTTGACAAAGATACAGGGGTTGGCAAAAATTCGGGTTGGCAAATTAGAGAAGCAAATAGCATATTTCTGAGCACCAGAGCACTTAGCACTTTGGAGCAGAGATACAGAGAACAGCGCTTTGGCAATCGTGGACATCATCACCTTACAGCCGAAGCAAAGTACAGTTCGATTTGAGCACCGGTGACAGGAGCAATCTTTCTGCTGAAAAGACTCTATCAATCAGAAACAGTTGATCGGTAGACGTCAAAGCTTGGCCTGCCTTGCATCTCAGCTTTAGCCCACGAGGTAGATCGGACTTCTGTTTAGACCGTTTTGCTTGTTGTTCTGTGCTTGTTTCACATCCTGTAATCGGGGATTCCCCAGTGTAATTTCTCATACGAAATATACATTTGTAAGTCAAAGCGCAGATCTTGAAGCTACGTGTTTCTCTTTTGCCAGCCTCCTTTCATCGTGTTTAGCATTATCGCCGTTGCAATCCGACCGCATCGTTTTCCCCTTGCTTTACGGTCCCTCGAATCAGATCGCTCTCTTTTACGCACTTTGCATTCTTTTACTGACCCGTAAGTCCCTGTCTGATCGACAAGACCGTTCAGGGCGCCGCGGATTCGTTTTTCCAGCATAGCCCTCGCGCGGATCCGTGGCTAAAACTGTGTACGCCGGAATATCGGTCGGTATTTCCAGCTGCCGACGTTTTCTGTCGTTACAGTTTTCTGGCGCTAGAAGGAGGGCCTTCAGGCTCCGATCCGAATATTTCGGGTAACCCTGTTAGAGATCCATACCCTAAACCATAGACGTAATACCTCTAGGGAAGTCTACGGTTAATCGCGTGGTATAGATCGGTCGCAAGGACGATTTCTTTGAAATCCTACAGGGTAGAAAGCCTTTTGTGTGTTTTGTTGCCAGCCATTCACTTTTAGATCCGATTATCAGTTACTCTTGACTTCGTTGATCAATGGATTCTTTTTACTCAAACACAACAGCCATGGTCACCGTCGATCTGGGTGTTGCGCCTGTGAATCCTATGGTAGCCACAGGACCAGCTCTTAGTGCAACGGGACCTCAGGGACCATTGCGCCGATCATTGAGGCTTCAGGGGAAAGAGCCTATCTTTACATTCATAACCCCTGAAGAATACAATTTCATATGCGTTAAGATCCAGGCGAGGCTGGCTCTCAGCCGAGTCGAGCGGGAGGCAAAGCGAAACTTTGAAGCGCTCCATCGAGGGGGTTATGATTTTAAGCCAATGGCCTACGACATAATCCCCTTGACCGAGCACCAACATGAAATTATGGCACAGTTGGTCATGGCCAGAGGCCAGACTTCACAACCTGTGGTGGAACCCCAGCGTGAGGAAGAGGTAGAGGACGAATTCGTGGCCCTGTTGGAACACTCGTTCCATACTCTGACACCCCACATGGATGTAAATCCATTGTTTCCTTTCAACGGAGAGGCAACTTCTCTGGACTCAGCCGTGACCACGCAGGTGCACATCCCTGGCTTTCCGTTGGCCAATGCACAACCGTCTGGGTTGCAAATGCAACTACCACACCATAACGCGGAGGTGGGTCCGTCGCAGCAGGTACTTAGCATTCCGGCGGTGGCCCCGGCCACCGCCGTGCCCTATTTCATTCCGCAGATACAACCCCATAACGTATCTGTTACACGCCCCGCCCTGACCATCCCGTTTCTGCATCCGCAAGTTCAACAGATACCCGCGACCACTCAGCCATAGACATACGTTCAGCTACCTGCTGCAGGTCAGTGGACCAACCCAGCGGTGCAACATGCTCAGTCTGTAGTGCACGGCATGCAACCCCCGGTTGCACCGGTAACGCAGGCTCCACAGAGGATCCCGCAGTATACATATCCCTATTTTGTGCAGCAGGCAACTGCCAACCCCTCTGCTCAAACCAGTAGGTGGTGGTCTTCACAGGCCCCTCCACCTGCAGGAAACCCCGCCCAGCCAGCTGCCAGTCAGCCTTTTCCGTTGTTTTCGTTTCCTGGCGCCGCCCTCCCGGTCCAACCTCTTGTGCCTGCTACGCAGACACCTCTGTTAACAGGTCTAGACCAAGCGTTCCAGCTTATCTAGACGCTTATTGAGGAGGTGCGACGCCTCAAGACCGCTGGATCTGATACCATTCAGATCCTGGACTTCTATCAGGATGATCCGATCAATACAGCGGTCCCCATGCTGTCGTTGCCACCAGGGATGTCCCTTCCCCATTTTACCAAGTATAATGGAGAGGGGGGTCCCAACACCCATCTAGCCACCTTCAGGTCTGAATCTTTGTTGTTACAACAGTGGCCGCACACTTTAATCCGAGTCTTTGCGATGTCATTGACGAGGAAGGCTTTAGACTGGTATAAAGCCCTCCCACGCTCTTCCATTTCAACTTTGGAAGAGCTGCTGACTCAATTTGTGACTTGATTCAAATACAACATGAAGCCGGAAGTCATGTTGGAACAGCTTATGGGGGTGAAACAAGACCCGCTCGAGCCAGTCCAAAAGTTTATACAGCGTTGGAATGCCACCTTGAATCAGATCCGCGACCCGATCGTGAACCCCCATCTACTGGCTATATTCAAGGCAGCAGTCAACGACTTCATCAAGTCTAAGCTGTATTACCTTTCCCCCGGCAATATACGTCAGGCCTTCGCACAGGTCCGAAGCATCCAAGATGCTGCGGAGGCCAGCAAAGACCCGGCATATGTCGCCTACAAAAATGCACACAACAAGGCGAAAGACAAAGGCAAGGTAGCAACAACGACAGTAGCTGCGATGACTGAAAACACGAAAAACAAGAACAAGAAGGCGCCCACAACAGCGCCCCCTGAGACCACGGCTGGTGTCGGCACCAGCCAAACCACAGCTGCCCCTGAACAAGCCCCCCAGCCAAAGCTGAATTTTGAGCGTAAAGATCGTTCAAAATATGCGGCTTTACCCATGAAACATTCCGAACTGCTGAAACAACTGCTAGCGGTAGGACATATTCAACCTAAGAAGGTGTCCGAGGAGGCCCTGAAGCATCACAAGCGTCACTGTGAACTGCTGAAGGACCCTTCATTAGCTCTGCCTAACGAGCCGGCAGTTCCGAGATCTTTCAGGCTGGATCGTTTCTGTGACTACCACCAGATGTGTGGTCACGACACGGATTACTGCTGGGCGTTGAAGGACGACATTCAACGCATGATCGACGAAGGTCATCTAAAACTAGACAACAGTAATCCTACGCGTCCGGAAAACCAAACGCTGCATGTGTACAAGGATCCGTTGAACACAAATTACGATCCTTATACAATTAATGTAGTGAGTACGGACGGTGAGCGTAAGGCACCGCCAAAACAAACTTTCATTTTGCGCATGCCTGCCAGCTTACCAAGGGGGCCAACTACTTCTTCGGCAGCCAGTGAGGCCTCACGACCACCTTTTATCATCCGGGAACCTTCTCAAGTGCGGCCTCAGTCACGCGATAGTACCCAAGCTGCGGGTCCATCCGCACCCATGCCGAGAGCGCCCTTCATTATTAGGGTGCCACAACCACGGGCTGCCCCTCTCATGCAGGGGCAGACATCTAGTCAGGACCACCAGCCATCGCCTCCCAAGAGAAAGGAGGAGAACACCGCAGTTGACGAAACGAAAAACCATCTTACGCTTGGCTTCCCTAAGCCTAGGCCCCTGGCCTCTGTACCTATGTCTATGCCTCAAAAACAGGCTAAGGGTACAGAAACGCAACCACCTTCTCTTGGCAGAAAAAAGAACATCCCTCCCACTGACATCGCTCCACCTCGAGAGATCCGTCTCTTGGGCCGAATGGAGGAGGACAAGGGAGATAAACAACCCTGCCGAGAGAAGGACCTCCTCGACGTGTTCACACAGGTCAAACAAGCGCTCAAGCAAAAGAACATGACATTGAGCTTGTACGACCTACTGATGACTTCTCGAAAACATCGTGAGGCTATGGTGCGCATGTTGACGTCCATATCAGTGGATGCCAGCCTGCCGACAGAAGAGGAAGCGATACACGCTATCATGTTTCCTTCTGACGCTGAGCCACCCAAGCCTACCTCGTTGACCTTCTTGGACGAGTCTGTCAAAGATGATCTGGAGAAAGGTCAAGTAATGACTGAGCCCATGTTCATCACCATTCGGGTCAGCCAATACCGGATCCGGAGGGTGCACGTGGATGATGGTGCAGCTGCCAACGTCGTTCCCTATTCCATCGTGGATAGGTTGGGATTGGTCGACCAGATTACTCCCACGACAACAGCTTGCGTGAAATCGTTCAACGGAGCACGGGTTCAAGTCAAGGGGACGGTGCGTATTGAGTTTCTGGCGGGGAATCAATTCCCAACAGAAGCCACGTTCTTAGTCGTCGAGGAGATGCCCGGCTTCAACTTAATCCTAGGGAGGTCATGGTTAGCCCAGCTGAGGGTGGTCTCGTCGCCGATACATCAAGAGATACACCTTCCCTACGTCGGAAGGGAGGGTGTTATACGTGGCGACGAGGTCACCCTCCGGACCGTTAACAACATCGAAGAAGAACGAGGTTCGGAGATCGAAACAACTGACGATCAATCCCATCTCCAAGCCCCTGAACAAAATGACAACACGGACAATGGTCTAGCCTGGGCCGACCTGCCATTTCCGGACGACAGCGTAGAAGAGTTAAACCCCAAATCTCCTCGCCCTTACGCACCGCTCAACGTGAAGGCCATTAAGAAACAATTGTGTATCGACGACTGAACAATGGTCTTCTGCGTATAGCATTATTCATGCGTAAGTTAGCACATTCCCCGTTTGGTAGCTTCTTTTGTTTGTTTCAATATACTTTTACGCTATATCTGCTTTCTGTGTTTACGCTTGGCATTTTCTTACGTGTTTTATCGTACTCGTGTTAGCTATGCTCATTCCTTTACGCATTTATCCAGGATTACATTTACGCAAGTTCGAAGTGGCCCGCAACGGCCTCAAACTAGTAGCTAATTTATGCAAATTCATATCTCGGCCCGCAACAGCCTTAAACTAGTTATTTTACGCTCAATCCAGTTAACATTCAATCAAGTTTTATAACATGTCTTTTCAAGTCATTTGTAACATGATATTACACCAACATCAACAAAATCATGCATTTCCCCTGCTGCCACTGTCGCCAGTGTCCTTCAACTCTGGATCCAGTCCCAAAAGGTCGTCCTCCAGTGGGCCATCGTTTCTGGGAATTATCCCTTCATGAAAGATTGCCTCTTCATGAGGCACTCGTTCCGGCATTGGCTCCACAGGAGGACGCCCTTCATCACTTCATTCCACTTCCGCTTCCACTGTTTCCTCTCCCAGCCCTTCAGCTGACGTATCTTCTCTACCTCCTTCCGGTACCTACGCCAAAGAACATAAAAACAATTAGAATAAACAACGCTAGTCAGAGAAAATTTTCCAACTAAGCCATGTGTAAACTTACTCGCGACGGCCCTGCTTCCGCAGCAAAGGGAAGCTTATCCAAAAATGCTGCATGATCTCATCCTCTGTTAGGTCTTGCCACACATCCCCGCCCGAAGCTGTCACAGCTTTCACCTTCTCTTTCTCCACGCTACTCCAGGAGGGTGGATCTGGAAAGAAAGTAGGGATCGAAGCCTGATTCCCAGGGAAAACCATCGCTCTCTCTGGGGATGCAGTTACGGTCACCTGCTCCTCAAACTTCTTGAAAGCTTCGGATACTCCGATGGTGTCCACGAAGACCTCCAGGGATCGAGCTTTAACAGCGGAATCGCGGTAGCGTTTTCTATAAGCGGCGCTTTCCCTTTTGTATACATGCTTATGGTCCTTCTCTTTCTACCCCCATTCTTGTACGCCCGCGCAGTAGTCCCTCCAGTCTCGACTTTACTGAGCTAGGAGCTCTATTTGCATCCTTTGCTCTACTAACGCTCGATTGGTCTGTACGCTGTTCTTGATGGCTGTCCAATAACGGGAGTGATCAATAACAGCAGTACGCCAGTCTTCGTCCCCTGTCACTCGAGCCTGTAGGAACTCGTACCGCGCCCTCAGGTCCTCGACTTCCTTAGTCAAGGATTCAACCCTCTCTTCTGACCGCTGCAGCTTCTTCCATAGGTCTTCATTGATATTCCCGCTTTCCCATACGGAGCGTGTCGAGCGTAACGCACATTTACGCATTTCCTCATAAATGTGACGTGGCACGACCGCCCCATCAGATGGGGGCTCTGCTGTGTCCAGGTCAATGGGCTCCGCAGGATCCCATCGGAGGTGAGCTCCTAACAGAAAACAAGCATCAAGACAGATGACATATTACCACTAAGACATCATGTTGTAACTTAGTTAACTTACCAGCGCCAGGTTCAATGCATTCCAGATGCGCGATCATGTCGCTGACGACGCCTTCCATGAAGGCAAGCTTATCGGGGAAGTCTCTCCACCTTTCGCTAACAGTAGCAGACGCTGAGGCTTCTCCTTCCCCTATAGCGTAAATCAGGTTAGACATTACCCTTATTAACACATTCTTTCGAATATGCTAACACACTCATTACCTCTACCGGTGACAGTGGCGACCTCATCGACATCCTCTGTATTTCTTTCTCTTTCACGCACCGGAGTCTGTGCGTCACTGGTTCCAGTCGCAGGGGCCTCCTCAAGTACCCCAGTAGGTACGTGGCTCCCGCTAGCAGCTGGGGCCGCCTCACGCACTGGAGCCTGCACACGGCGCGTATTAATAGTTGGGGCCTCTTCTTCCAAAATTGAGGCCCCCTCCCCACGGCTTAGTACCAGCGCCCCTGTCACAGGGGTCAATTGTCCTGACATTTTTGCTGTTTATACCAACATATGTCAGCATATAATTCCAAACCATCTAAGTGAAACATTGCGTATATAGACCATTCACACTTACCAGGTGGAGGCTTATTCCGCTGCACCTTGAGCCCAACGGTGTGGCCTGCCTTGCCTCCAGGGGCCTTAGCCAGGTGAAGCCTCTTCCACCGAGCTGCCGGTTCCACGATTTCCTCCGTCAGGCGTTTCCCCCGCGAGGCGTCGCCGGTATAGGTAGGCATTATCCCGCCTACACTGTCAAGACCTCGCACTCGGGGTGCCGTCATGCCTTTAGTCGTTACAGACAACGACTCTCCGATCTCTTCCGGCGGATCCTGCCCACGGGTAGTGCTAAGGATGTGGGCAATCCAAGGTCTGGATAGTTGGTCTCGGTCTTGCTGTACATCCTTTGAATGACCAGATACTCAGCAAACCGCCGGAGGACGGCTATAAAAAAGGCATGGTGCACATTGAAGCAGGACTCGAGCTTCTCGCGAAGCTTAACCATTTCACTGCGCAACCCCTTGGCGAGATGGCTTCCCCAATCAAAACGGGCTCCCTCCTTCAGAACCTCTTGCATAATACGCGTCTATTCTACCGAAAAGAACCTCGCCTGCGAGAGAGTCTTGGGGAAGGTCTGGACCCGAAAAAAGGGGATAAAGCGTCTTGGCGGTCCTCAACTCGAATTGTTCACAAGGAAACCCCTTGGTCTCATTAGGGATCCTCACCCACTCCTTCAGAAACTCCTCGACTCTGATGCTTCTCTTGGTCTTCACTTTTACGGGAAGGCCGCTAGAGGGGACGCCAAACAGGTCCGAGAAGAGCTGAGCATTGATATCAAAGTTTACACGCATGTTATGCACGCGCGTGCTGAAACGATCCGCCTTCTCGCTGAAGGAGTTGACCAGGCCTATCATCTCACTGGCAGGGACATCAGGACTTGCAGCCAAAAACAGGTGCATTAGCCCTGCGGCCTAGATCTTGGTGACCACTGCAACTAGGGCCGCCGAGTGGCCAAGCCAACGTTGTGCTTCCTTGATGTCCCCATAACGAAAGAGGACATCTCTCGCCTCGCGGCCGGAAATCGTAAGGGTAATCTCCCGGGATTCCCTGACTGCAAGTAAAACATGCAAGTCAAAAACGCAAGTCAAAACAGAAATATTATTGCAATACGCATAACTCATAACTACGCTCATAACATTAAAACACGCGGCAGCCTCACCGGGGCCAAACGGCAATGGAAATTGTGGGAGCTCCCTCTCCACGTCCTCGACACTGAGGGGCGGATCCAGGGTCTAGTCTTCGTGCAGCCACCTGAGCTCCTGACAATTCTTGAAAGGGTGCTCATAACGGGTGTGATACTCACGCATCTCGTGGCCGATTTTCCCGATAACACCGACACGAACGTTGTTAGTCGCAGTAAACGCCTTTATTGCCGTTTCGGCCCAGGCCAGCATATCGCCATCGCCAATTAGCTGGTTGTCGCGTATAAAAAACCTGTACCACACAGCGTAAGCTTAACCTACACTTTACATCTAGACTTCTCTCGCTTCCTTTTACATCAAAAACAGACATTGTAACATAATAAAAGATAATACAGCTAGCCAGATCTGCTTACCCGCCTTTGTAGTACACCGTGCCTTGTGGGTTCTGGAAGTACGTTGACACATGGCGAGCCACGAACAACGTGTTGTATGCGTGATAACAGTTGAAACGGGCCATATTCCAAACCCAGTGTAAGCTCCTCAGACCCCGGGAGCTGAGCACTTGGTCCTCGGGATAGCCCGTCTCAATGGCTCCGTTTGTCAGGTAGGCCATAGGTGCTCCAAAACGGCACCGGCGACATCTCCAGTCACATTAGACCAGATGATAATGCTGAAGTTGTGCAGTAGAAATTGTAGAAACTCCAGCGTCCCCTTTCGGAACCAAATGGCCTTCTGCTGCACTCTGGTGTGAGGGGGAGGAACATTGGGGACAATAGGGTTCAGCCAGCACAAAACCCCAATGATGTCCAGCACAACCAGAATGGGCTTCAGCACGATGCTGTATAGAAAAGCCAAAACCTATATTAACGCAACCAGGCCGAAATTGCCCAAACGCTTGCAACAACGCAAGGTTTGTCCCTGACGACGGCGATGAATGCAACCTCACCAAAACCCTCGCATTAACCCGAGGTTCGCAAATTTTGACATTCGCATTCACGCAAAAGACATTCAAGAAAAACAAAACAGACAAGACATATAGAACAAGCGTAAGTACGGGAAGAATGGCCTACCGGTTAAAAGGCGTTGGGTCGCAAACGTCGATCAGCGCCTGTGAGACACGGTTCAAACTTGCCTGCACTTCATCAATTTTGGCCAGTTTCGCGTTCTTCTTCTTCGCCTTCGGGGCCATCGCGATAGTTGTAGAAATTCTTCACAGCTTACTTGCAAATCTTCACAAGATTCTACACCCCAACTCTCTGCTCTTCCTTTTCTCAGCGAAAATTGCAGATTCAAATTCACGATAGCCAACAACTAGTTCTCATAAAAAAACTATCTACTTATACGTGAGGATCACCGACTTGATATCAGAATTAAGCAAAACTTTCCTGAAACGGAATCCGCAAATCTAGATATTAATGCGGCCGATATCGCACGCGCCACTGTCTGAAATGACGTTAAACTACCACATCTTATCGCCTCGTAATCGGGTTACATTGATTACAAGCTTTGTCTATATTTTTCAAAATTTAGTTAGCCTTCACGTTTGGCGACATCATGTCACTTGTCTCCTAACCATTTACGCACTCGCTGGTTTTGCAGGACAGACGGAGGATGGACGCCATAGTTTCAGCACCATTAATTTTGACAGGCCCATACGGGAACTTAACTAGACAGTTGGACTCCACACTAGTAGACGATAACCCCCCTTTAAAAAGCGTAACCATAGCTGCGTCGGAGACGTCCCCAGAATGGCCAGAACAATCAACGCACACGCTAGACCTAGAAGCTGGGGACATAACCGAGGACTCCCTTAGTGAGGTCCCTATCGTTACGCATAGGGGTGAGACTAAAACGCTCAAAGTCAGTTCCTTGTTAGACGAAAAAACACACAACGCTATAAAACAGGTCCTGCAAGACAACATTACTGTCTTTGCATGGTCATAAGAGGATATGCCTAGATTAGATCCTAGATTGATCCAACATAACATCATCCTCGACCCACAGGTTAAAGTGGTTAGATAAAAGGCACGCAAAATCAAACCAGAGATCGCGCTAGTAGTGCGTGATAAAATCACCAAGCTATACCAGGCTGGTTTCATCCGCGCGGTCGATTACTCGGACTGGGTCTCCAACATCGTGGTCGTGCCGAAGAAGACCGAGAGCATACGCATATGCATAGACTTCTAGGATTTGAACAAAGCCACGATCAAGGATAACTTCCCGTTGCCAAGTATTGACCAGCTGGTGGATACAACAGCCGGGCATACGCTTCTGTCCTTTATGGATGGCTTTTCAGGCTATAACCAGATTCGCATCAACCTAGAACATCAACTGACCACGACGTTCATGACACCCTGGGGCACCTTTTGCTACACCATGATGCCTTTTGGTCTGAAAATGCCGGAGCAACGTACCAGTGGGCCATGACATATATCTTCAGTAATTACCTCCTAGGAAGGTTGAGTGATTACGTGGACGACATAGCTGTGAAGTCTTTGAAGTCGGAAGATCATTCAGAGGACCTGGAGTTAGTCCTTAAAAAATGTTCTACGCAAGAGCTCCGGCTTAACCCAAAGAAGTGCGTATTCGGAGTTAAAACCGGACGCATGCTGGGGTTTGTGGTATCGGAAACCGGCATATGAGTTGACCTTGATAAAGTCAAAGCCATTGTCGAGTTAACACCTCCCACAGACCTCAAGCAATTACGCGGGTTACAGGATGCTTACAGTTTATACGCAGATTCATTTTGAGGTTAACCGACAAATTACACCCTATGCAACACTTGCTGAAAAAGGGGGTTAATTTTGAATGGACCAACAATTGCCAGCGCGCGTTTGACAGTTTAAAACAAGAACTGCAACATTTACCGACGGTTTTCCCGCCACAAAGGGATATGCCTTTTTTCATTTACCTCGCAACTTCGGACGTAGCAATAGCAGCGTTACT
>MNCI01006315.1:344908-397711 GCA_015680685.1 Gnetum montanum
GCATTGTTTCATCCCATGATGAACAACTATGAGAGTACCATAACAACAAGGCATACGATCACTTGGCATTTAGTACAAGGGAGGAGTGATTTTTGTTTTATGGTACTTATTTTTTCTTTTCTTCTTCTTTCCTTTTTTTTCACTTTACTGAATCCAGAGAAGCCGCCAACCTTCAGGCATGGGTGCATGTCTTTCCAGTGGGACCCCCTAGAACAGCTCTTAATTTTTGAGTGCCCTTTTGATTACTCTTACTCCCATTTTTCATTAGATCTACAAGGATCTTAGTACAACTGCATTGTATGATAACTCTCACAAAGGTCACCAAGGAGAATCCGCAAGTCCCCTTGATGTCACATCCTAATCATTCCCTCTTGCTCCGTCCTTCTTCATTCTAGGTACAATGAACACAAAATTAATTTTAAGTTTTAGAAATTTCAAGAATATCATTGTACCCTTGAACAGAATCTCTTTATTTATAGAGTCGATGAGTGGGTGTAATAGGCTCACTATTCCAAATAATTGACCACTCATGACTTAATAACATAAAACACAGCTCAACCAATGATCCACATGAGTGTTTTATTCATAGATGAGATTACTTACACAAAAATGAAAATACAAACACACAAAAAGATAAAAAGATAAAACAAAAATTTGAAAATTGAAAAACTGGAAAACAAAAAGTTGAAAAATTAAAGAAATTGAAAAATATTTATTAATCCTGTTTGTCATTGAACTAAATGGTTGAGTATGGCAAGGATTAATAAATGGGAAATGAGGATCCTTGCATATTGAAAATATTGAAGCTGGTCCATACTTATCACCTTGGATTTCACACACTTTATAATAAACACAGTGGGGCACTTCATACGATGTAGTTCCTGGATAACGAGTTGACCCACTATGATGTTTAGGACCATTAGATGGTATGCAAGGATTGGACTGATGCCTCCCATGGTTGTGTTCATTGGGCTGTATGGTTGTTGGAGTGTAAGTTGGTGGCCCTGATGAAGTTACATGAGGCGTTGGGTTTGAAGGTAAGGGTGCACCACATTGTTGGACTTGTGCTGGGTTGGAACATGTAGTGGCCTCAGAGTTATGTTGTCCCTTCCTACGACAGTGTTTAAAGAAAGGACACTTTTGATGTTGAGGAGGCTCTTCACTACTGTTAGTAGCAGTAGCACAAGTGTTGTTCATGGGTTATTGTTGTGGTACAAACACCTTAGGCACAATTGGTGGAATTGTGGAAGGAGGGAAAGGATGAGAATGTTGAAAGTTACGAGGAATGTAAGGTGCGAAAGGTGGTGGTTGTGTTGGAGGTATGGGTTGATAGAATTGTGGAGAATGGTATTGTGGTGAGATAGAGTAGGTTGGACCAGTTGAAGAAACAGGGTGTTGAACGTGATAAGCATTCGAGTTCGGAAAATGTAAAGGGTGCCTCCAGTCTAAGGGTGGTCTCCCCCACTACTGGGATTGTTGCCACTGTGGTCTAACACAGTATCTCTGTATGAACTCTGGATGTAGTGTATTTCCCCAATGCTCATGTATATGTAATAGTATTGGGCATTGGCCTTTGGGGTGATTGTACAGGCATATGTTGCATTCATACGTATGACTGGCAGTTGAGCACTTATTCCCTTCGTTCTTTTTCTTTGAATGTCTACTATTTTGTCCTGCTTCTTGGGTTGTCAAAACTCTATCTCCAATGGTGTTGATATATTCTCCACACTTTTGATTCATCCATTCCAACATCTTATTAATCTTTGCCTCGGCTTCTTCTAATGATTGTTGTATTGGCAAAGATGATGTTTCCACCTGGAGATTTGTTGATTTCTCCTTTTTATGATTAGGGACCTTTGTTGAGTTAAAATTTTGGTCCCGTTGATGTTTTTCAATACTCTCCCATGTAGCTAATTCTCCTTCTTGTTTTGCTACCCTTTGAATAAGCTCTTGAATTTGATGGGTTCGTAGTTGGTATAGTTGACCTTGGGCATACGTTCCTAAGGTCTCTCTTGTTTCATTACATAGCCCATCAATGATATGGTACATTAGCCTTTCCTCGAAAAACCCATGGCTTGGACATTTGTTTAACAATGCATAATATTTTTCTAAGGCCATGTACAAGGGTTCATGTTGTGCTTGTTTCCATCCTTGGATTTGTTTCCTCAAGGCTGACACTCTTGCATAGGTTTGATAATTTTTTCGTTAAAGACCTCTACCATTGTTGACCAGCGTCGTATTGAATTTGGTTTTAATGATCTATACCATACTTTAGCTTGGTTAACGAGTGTCATAGAAAAGAGCTTAAGTTTTTGCTAACTATTATCAATGTTATTCCATGTGCAAGAATCGTAGAAAGCTAGTAAATGTTGATGCAGATCAAAGTCATAGCCTCCTGAAAATTTGAGAAAGTTATTTAAATCGAGCCTAGGTAGACGGCTCTCTTTATGATGCCTACGTGAGATTCGAACAGCCTCTTGTATTTGCGTTAAGCTTGTAGTGGCCAGTGGGGGTTCATCGTCATCGGGTAAGTTAGGCTTTCGTGTATTGGGATGACGTTGTTTTTGTTCATTCTTATAGGAAACTCCCACTTCAAGTTGTATACTCCAATCTTCATCATCATATAGTTCGTTGGTTCTCCAATGAACTTCCTCACTAAGTGTGGCTTTATTATCATCTTGTAGTAGAGGCATTGTTGTGTGTGAATTTATGTGACTTTTTATAATTACTTCTTTTTAAGAGATATATCTTTAAGTTCTTTACAGCACCCTTGTATGATATAACTGATCTAGATAACTGGCACCATCCCAGGCAACGGCGCCAATGATGAGTGGCGAGGTACCCCTACACTCAACCATATGAAACGAGCATCGCATGCGGGATCCGGTTGAACTCCGCAGATGGACTAGTTATGGCACCTAGATAGTTAGCCTTAGGTTGCAGTTCGTTGTCTTCCCACCTAGACTAGTATTGCATTTGTCACGTATGGTTTAGCCCAGATGAGGTGTATGATGTGTTTCCTAATCTATGCTACTCCTGAAGGCATTGGAAAATAATATTTAACTATGCTAAGCTAGGAGGAAAAGGGTAAGAAAATCTAATCTAGCCTAAGTGCGACAGGCAACCGATTCCTTGATCAACCGTACACATCTTGGACCTCGTGCACAACTACCACTAGGACTACCAAGCGTAGATCCTAGGTACACCACTGGGATTACCAAGCGTAAATCCCAAATATGCCACTAGGTTACCAAGCATAGATCCTAGCTACACCAACTGGGCTACCAAGTAGTCACACTTAAATGCTCGTAATCAAGTCATACTCGTTCCGCGTTCTAGGATTTTAAGAGTGAGAGAGAGAAAATAGTAAATAACATTAAATAAATAAACAAAAAATAAATAACAAAGTGAATGCTGCAATGATGAAGTAATCTCGATCTTTATTGCCGGTCATGTGCATGTCCAAGTACGGCACACTCGAATAAAGACACCGTACAATTACATTCACCACACTGTGCGCAGACACGAGAAAAAATCTAACTCTGGAGGGATCAAACTGCCAGAGCTTCGCTACTCTAACACTAGGATCCCCAAACAAGGGGGTGCCACATTTTATTTATAGATATGGTGATGGACTACAATATCGCGTACACGATATCTTAGGGAAGAAGAGATATCACGGCGGACATGATATCGTGTACGTGATATCATGGCCTATGTGAATCACGTGTCATTAGATAGCTATGTTCAGTCCTCTTGGATGAAGTCAATACCCATAAGGGTATTTTGTTCATCCATGGTGATCCATGTAAGTAGCTACATAGAAAAGGTGGTAGACAATGTCTCCCTTGAAGGCATGATAATCTCCTGCTTCAGGGAACCACTAACCATTATGTGGCAAGTAAATATCTCAAAGGCCTATCTCCCACCAATTGCCTCAACAAACATGTCAAGGTAGCAGCAGTTGATGGACTCTTCTTTGAGTTGCTAAAAATATGCATCTAACTCATGCTTATAGTGGTGTTTGTGGTTTTTCTACATATGCCCTCACTTGCACACCTTAGCATTGAAATTTTTCCAATCTTGACTTTTTTGAGCACGCAAATCCATCTGTAGCCTCTACTCAATGATTTCTTGGGTGGCCTTGTTCTTACCCTAGATGGCTAACCAATACCTAGCATAATCAATCTTTGCAGTCCACAAGGTAGTATCTCCCTATCCTTGAGTCGCCAAGAAGTCATATCAGGACTAGAGATCCTCGATCTTCTTGTCCTGGCTTGCCATTCTTTCCTGAAGCTTGTGCACACATTTCCACAAGTGCTCATTCGAATGCCTGCAGCTCCATAATGCTTTTGCATATCAAAGCACATACTTACTGGTTGCCTTGTACACACAATGAGGCACTTTCTCCACTTTAGGAGGGTATTTGAGGACAACATCTACTTTAGCCACCCATTTTGGATTCCAACAGAGCTTAGAACTTGTTGGTGTACAACAAGAAAATCACCATTAGCTATAGACTAAGCATAAAATCAGTAAAGAAACATAAGTAAAACAACAACATGCATACTGAGCTTAGGATCTACCTATTGTAAGCAGTCTACCATATCCTCAACAATGCCTTTCATAAAGGCAAACTTGTCTGGTATCTCTACCCATGGCTTCATGCAAGAGGTAGGCACAGATGATTAACTGCTAGTAAGTACATTTGAGGTTTCAACCCAACATTGCAATAAGCAATAACTAAATAGCCAAAGATGTAAGAGAAAAAAAGAAACAATAGATGACAATGTAAAGCACTTACCTAGCAAACCCTTCAGTGTGAGAGTAGAGGGATCTTCTAACTGCATACCATTAAAGAGGCTGGAAAAATCACCCTCATTAGGGTGGAACAACCCCTTTGCCTCAAACTACTAGAAGGCCTATGTGGCCTTGTGTAGCTNAAAAAAATAATAAAAATATAAACATAAAGAATATATAAAACAAATGCATCTATACATATACTAACTTGCAACATCTATGCATAAGCTTGGGATTTTGAGGTGGATCTTCTTGGTGCTTGCCTATCCAACTGCAAGGGCTACCTCCTCCCTTGGGTGTGGTCTCTTGATCTTCACCTTGGAATGCCCCATCATTTCTGCAATGTAACAGTTGGCCTTTTTCACATCCCTAATAATAATTAAGGGACACTCACCTAGATTGTCATGAGAATAGTGTGAAAATCCCAGATGGCCCTTGGTCATCACCAAGTATGACTCATCAATTCCCTCTAGAGGGTTATGCATGCGAGTGGTTGCAAATAGGTGCTTGAACTAAGGCTTAGATAGCTGCTCACCATCTTGCACTACCTAACATCCACTATCTCAGACCACTAGAAGCTTCATGAACCTTCACAAATATGCTACAAAGAATGTGAAGTGTATGTGAGACCTTACTTGGAGGTTGTAGTGTAACCTGGTGATCTCTGCATGTAATCTGATGATGATGTAGGAGGCCTAGTTAAACTCCATGCGCATAATCTATTCTAAGGATTCTTCCTTGGAAGAGCAACTTTGGAAAATCACAAGTACAAAAGATAGGGTAGAGATCCCAGACCTCAAGCACATGCATGCCCCTAATCAGGATGCCTTTGTGAGATTGAGTGGCTCCCAGCCACTTCTTGATCTCTACTCTAAGGTCCATCTCTCTGTTGGCCTTGTCAATGACCAATGAGCCATTGGAGGGAAGCCCAAAGAGGTCAACAAAGAAGGTCTCATTGAGATATAGGACTACTCTCACTCCATGTGCGTGGGTGATGAAGTGGCGAATGTCACTATTGAAGGGGTCTATGATGATGATCATTTCAGCCATCAGAACACTTAGGCTAAGGGCAAAGAAAAGGTTCATCAAACTAGCACATGTGAGCTAACTAGTTAATGCCTCTAAGGCCTGATGGCACAACCAATGTTGTGCCCCCTCCACATCATGGTATTTCATGATGAGGGTGGCCTAAAGTAGCCTATGGTGACCATCGTCACCTCTTTCAAAAGCAACTATAGTTGCAACATAGGTAAAAACAACATTAGAATTATGTAAAGGCAAATCAACAAGTGCATGTGAGTAAGCATAAAAGCTAAACAATAAATGCTTAGATGAAATAAACAATGTGCGAGATGAAGGTGGTGCTGCAACTACCTCCTCAAAGCTGGGTTTACCACTAGTCCACTGCTCATCAAGCCAATCATAGGTCTTGCACCACTTATACGCCTTTGAGTACTGAGTAGGATAATGCTTTAGATCTTATACCAGCTACTCAAGTACAACCTCCTAAAATTTCAAACTAGAGGAGAACACCTCTAAGGCAGTGCGGGTCAAAGCAAGAGCCTCTTTCTCATCATGAAGCCCATAATCATCAACTTTGAATTTAGCATCAAACATGAGCAGTTAGCAATTAATAAACTTAGCATGGGCCAATAGCAAAATACATAATGAAAATTCATAGGAGCACCTACCCTTTGGGGTAGTATACCATTCCAGGTAGGTTCTGGAAAATGTATGCACAAGTAGAGCGATGACGAGGGTGTTCCTCCTAGTATAACAAGAGAAATTTTGGATTTCCTAGATCCTGGGTAAGGGACGAGTGCCCCTGGGTCCTCACCTATAACCACATGCTCTATCATCACTAGTCACAAGCTCATCAAATATAAATCTCAATATGTCCTAGTTGGCCTCAAGCAACAATGTTTTGATGATAGAACCTGCAACCTTCACTGCTAAGTGTGACCACATAATCACACTGAAGTGTTGTAGTAGGAATGCTAGGAACTTAGATGTCTCAAGCCGAAACCATACTGCTTGATGACCCACTTGCATATTTGGTGCAAGTGTGTTGGGCACAAGATCACTCATGGAGGAAAGAATGTTGACGAGCTTCACAACGATTAAGATGGGCTTTAGCAAGACTCTGTAGTTTCAAGGAAACAAACATAGTGTTAGTATACAATAGATGCATTTTGGAAAAAATACATTAAATTACATGTAGCAAAAAATTAACATGACATAGTGTAAGTTAGCAGAAATATCCTAGGGCTCACTAGGGCCCCACAGGTAAAGGACATTAGTACATACATCTGACGTACTTGGTACCCATTGGGGTATAGCATGCTTCATATGGCTTTAGCATTTTGTTTTACATGTTTCATATATTTAACATTACAAATCACTTGTTTGGAAATTTAACATTAGCATTTTGCAAGGTTACCACTTTTGCATGGAATTTTCAAAAATGTTTCTAACCCCAAGTAACACAGTTCGAAAAACTATAGAAAAATTATAACTTTGGACTACCTTCAAGAGCGTAGTCTAGAAATCAAAAAAATTTTCTAACTCTAGAATCATTGAGTAAGCTTTGGTGACTGTAGAGCATAGTCCTAGAAAAATCTAATTGCTGGCTATGCTCCTAGGGAGCATAGCGCCAAAATTCTAGAATTTTCAAAAAAAAAAAAAAAAGCTTGTTGCCCATGTTGTCATCCCCATGTTGTGCCCTGCCTCAAAAAATTTTGATGAAATGCAAAAAGAAAATGTAGGAAATGTGCTCTCTACATTGCCCCTCCCATAGCCTCGCAACTATGAACCCACATTGTAGAGAGCTGCACTAACCATCAGCTACATGGTGAGCATTGAAAGAAAAATATTTTCTTCAAGGAATCAAAATAAGAAATGATAGTCCCTTGCTAAAACCTTGGTCCCATGGTAGACACTCATGACCATCACCAACACAATTGCCTAGTGTGCAGCTCCTTGTAGTGGGCCTCCTTGACTACCATAGGTGCTCTCATCATAGCCACACCAAAAAGAAAACAAATAAAAAATAAAATTTTCTACATTGTGCATATGAGAAACAACCTTAGCACCATTGCCAAACCCTCATCACCACCTTGTGCAGGGGAGAAAACTTTTAGAACTTGAGTGAGAATAAGAATTGTAGAAACTTGTCATGCCCTTGCCCTGCAGTGGCCCTAGGGCATCACCAAAACCCCAATTCCTCATCCTATGTGCCATAAAAGGCAAGATTTTCCCTAGGCCTGTAGTTTTTTCTTTCACCCTTGCAACCACATCAATTGTCACAATGGCCAACATTGCTATAAAATGTTGCAAGCCGTAGTCCCTATGATTTGCCCTCCAACCCCATCTCACCTATGACAAGTAGAGCCCACTTTAATTATTAGAGTGGTGGTTATTCTATTTTTAGAGTTGAAACCCTATAAATACATGTACTCTCATGCTCATTTCCTTACCTTTGCAACTTTGGTTGCCTAGCTACATTGTCTAAACACATTGATGAGGGATGTAAGTCCCCAAAAACATTTTGTATAGTAACATACATTGTGTAATGTTATGAGTTTTCTATTACTTTCTGTTTAACAGTTTTTCTGTTTAACAATTTTTCTATTTTACAGTTTGTAAAGTATTTCTCTCAACTCTCCCGTTCTTTTTCTTGATGCACGAGATCTCATAAAAAATTTTAAGTTTCCTAAAAAAATTTAAATTTCTTAAAATTTTAAGTTTTCCAAAAAAAAAAAAATTAAGTTTCCTAAAATTTTAAGTTTTCTTTAAGTTTTCTAAAAATTTTAAGTTTCTTAATTCTTAAAAAATTTTAAGTTTTATAAAAAAGTTTAAGCATCTTAAACATTTTAAGTTTCCTAAATTTTTTAATAAAATAACCACCGCTCTAATAATTAAAGTGAGCTTTTTATTACTTTCTGTTTAACAGTTTTTTTGTTTTACAATTTCTATAGTATTTCTCTCAGCTCTCCCATTATTTTCCTTCACGCATAAGATCTCATCAAAAATTTTAAGTTTCCAAAAAATTTTAAGTCCCCTAAACCCTATACACCCTTCGGCTCTACTAAAAAATCCAATTTGTTGAATGTTTCATGTTCATTTTCTGAAATATTATTCTTTAATATTTTATCAGTACAACTTCCCACCCCATCTCGTCCATGACGAGTGGGGCCCACTCTAATTATTAGAGAGATGATTATTTTATTTTTAGAAGTTGGGACCCTATAGATACATGTACTAACATGCTCATTCCTTTGCTTTTGCAACTTTGGTTACTTGGTCGCATTGCCTAAACACACTGATAAGAGGTGCAAGTCCTTGAAAATGTTTTGTGTAACAACATATGTTGTACAATGTTATGAGATTTTTATTACTTTTTGTTTTACAGTTTCTATAGTATTTCTCTCAACCCTCCCATTCTTTTCCTTAATGCATGAGATCTCATCAAAAATTTTAAGTTTCCCAAAAAATTTTAAGTTTTCTAAAAACTTTTAAATTTATTGTTATGTAATAGTTTATCAGTACAACCTCTCACCCCCATCTTGCCTATGATGAGTGGGGCCCACTCTAATTATTAGAGTAGTGGTTATTCTATTTTTAGAAGTTGGGACCCTATAAATACATGTATTGGCATGCTCATTCCTTTGCCTTTACAGCTTTAGTTACCTGACCGCATTGCTTAAACACATTGATGAGTGGTGCAAATCCTCGAAAATGTTTTGTGTAACAATATACATTGTGCAATGCTATGAGCTTTTTATTACTTTCTATTTAACAGTTTTTCTATTTTACAATTTCTATAGTATTTCTCTCAGCCCTCCTATTCTTTCCTTAATGCACGAGATCTCATCAAAAATTTTAAGTTTCATAAAAAATTTTAAGTTTTCTAAAAATTTTAAATTTCCTAGAATTTAAAAATTTTAAGTTTCCTAAACAATTTTAATTTTCCCAAAAATTTTAAGTTTCCTAACAAATTTTAAATTTCCTAAAAATTTTAAGTAATTTAAAATTTTAAATACCCTTGCACAAACTGCTCACTTCACCTCTAGTTGCAACAGCCCAAATGGCCACAGCGATAATGGCCCTTGCCACAGTAAGGCACTACCAAAGCCAAAAACAAAACCCAAGCCCCAAATGCCTAAGTGTAAGAAAAACACAAAGAAATGACAAGAAAAGCGTAGAGCATAGTTAGGGTTCTTAGTAGTCGATGGTGTCCTTTGCTTCTCGTCACATGCTCGTGGTAGGCATCTTAGGACTCGTTCTCCCTCTTCCATCTTGGATAGATTGGGGTGTTGGCATCCACCTCTTTACGACATTCTGGTGACTACATTGTCGCAACTATGCTATGCTTTGGAAAGTTCACATTTTTAACTTTGACAATGACAAATTTACTAAGGGTAAAATGCACTTTTATATTCTTGGGGACCACTAAATTTTTTACCTACCTTGAGACTATGCTTAATAGTGCTGAGTGTAGTTAGGTGAGAGTGTGGTTACTAGAGTTAGAAAAATTTTCAATTTTTCTAACTCCCTCCGAACTTGGAAAAATTTCAAATTTTTTTTCACCCAATGGGCACCCAAGCAAATTACACTTTTTTGATGCATCAAATCTTGCTCCAATGATGCATTTAGTGTATATCACAATCTACTAAGACCTTAAACTGGTGCATCACCATATGCTACAATGTTAAAGTAACACCCAATGCTCTGTTAAGACCTTAAACTAGCAATCCCATGGCCTGCCAAGGCCTAAAACTAGCCCTTGCATTTTTTACCTTTAAAATCGCATTTACATACTTAGGCGAAGTTTTTATTGCATTTTTTTATTGAATTATGCATAGTGCTCTTACTAAGATAGGTGTAGCTTGACATTTTTTTGTTGTTTTTGTAGGATTATCACAGAATTCACAACATGGCTACGTACAAGCATTTTCATGCACCTTTGGTCCTCATCGGGCCACACGGTGATCTCACATGATGTATCTATCCACAATGCTTAGACTTAAAGCCCATAGCCTATGATGAACACATCACATCTATAGAGGCATCACTAGACTAGCTAGACCATCTAATTAGGGCTCTAGATCTAGAGGCAAGTGACATCACCAAAGGTCTCCTTGTTGAAGTCCTTGTAGCAATATCTAGTGGTGAGGCAAAAACATTGAAACTTAGTTCTTTGTTAGAGCCTCAACATGCCCAAAACATAGCAAAAGCACCAAATGAAAACATCAAGGCATTCACATGGTCTTATGAAGACATGTGAGGCCTAGATTATTGTGTAGTGCAACACAATATAATCCTTGATCCCAGCATAAAACCAGTCAAGTAAAAAGCTCACAAGGTTAGGCCTGAGGTGGCATTGGCAATGCATGATGAAATCACTAAGCTCTAAAAAGTTGGTTTCATCTGAGACATTAGCTACATAGACTAGGTCTCCAACATTGTGATTGTACCTAAGAAAAATAGGAGTATACACATTTGCATAGACTTTTGGAACCTGAATAATGAAACTATTAAAGACAATTTTCCATTCCCTAGCATTGATTAATTAGTCGATACTATAGCTAGCCATGCCTTTTTGTCCTTCATGGATGGGTTGTTGGGTTACAATCAAATTTGGATCAACCTAGAGCACTATCTCAGTACTACATTCATGACCCCTTGGCATACATTTTGTTACACAATGATGCCTTTTGGTCTCAAGAACATAGGAGTGACTTATCAATGAGCCATGATGTATATTTTTAGCAATTACCTATTAGGTTTGCTCAATGATTACATTGACGATACAATGGTTAAGTCCAAAGCATCATACAACCATGCAGGTGACTTAGGCCTTGTACTCAAACATTGTCTAAAGCATGAACTTAGGTTAAATCCTAAGAAATGTATCTTTGATGTCAAGATGGACTACATACTAGGGTTTGTAATATCCAAAGTAGGCATACACATAGACCTCGATAAGGTTAAAGACATCATCAACTTAGCACCACCAGCTAACCTTAAGGAGCTACAAGGGTTACAAGGTAGATTGCAATTCATACAACGATTTATCGCACAGTTGACAAATAAGTTGCAACCAATGCAACATTTGGTCAAAAAGGGAGTCCACTTTAAGTAAAAAACTCAATGCCAATAGGCATTTGAAAACCTTAAATATGAGGTGGCTCAATTTCCAATGATCTACCCTCCACACGGAGCTAAACCATTCTACATCTACCTTGCTACCTCAAACACGTCCATCACTTCTTTGCTTTGCCAAAAGTGAGACAATGGTATAGAGGTCCCAGTATACTACCTAAGCCATGCATTGGTTGCCTATGAAGTAAAGTACAATGATGTGGAAAAGAATAACATTACCTTAGTCTTTGCACTTAAGAAGTGGAGGCTCTATCTTTTTTGCAACTAAGTCAACATCATCTACAAAAGCAATGTACTCCAAGCCATTAAAATGAATATCTACAAGGGAAATTGTATTGCACATTGGAAAGTAATAACTATGGAGTTTGACCTACATAACATTGCACAAGCATCAACCAAAGGTCAAATAGTAGCTGCATAACTTATGGCTTCCCTAATCGACGATCAAGTAATAATAGATTCAGGATTTCCATATGAGCATGTTACTAGCATAAGCCAAGTACCTGACAACTTCAAGGCACTCTTACATTTTGATGATGCTTCAACCTCCCAATGGAGTAGTGCCACTACTATAATCACGTTTCCCTTTGGGGAGATTTAACCCTTTGCATATTGTTTTACATTCCCATGCACCAACAATGTGGTAGAGTATGAGGGTCTCCTTTAGGGCATCTTAGCAACTTGCGACCTAGGGATACAAAACCTAATGATCCAAGGTGACTCCCAATTAGTGGTCAACCAAGTTATAGAGGTTTACACTTGTAAAGCCCAACACTTCCAACCTTATTGTGACTTGGAAAAGTAGTTTCTTAAACAATTTTCAACTACTAATGTATAGCATATCCCCTACAACAAAAATTCCATTGCATATGCATTAGCAACATTAGCCTTAAGCATTGCACCTAAAATTTTTTGTGCATTGCCTACCATAGTGGCAGATTGCACTATGCCTATCACATAAATAATCGACATTGCATCTATAGCCACAATAAGCACAACCCACACAGTAGAGTGGTATGAAGACATCAAATCATACCTTCTACAAGGTGAACCTTTGCAACATCTAACCACTACCCAAAAGGATGTAGTGAAAAAATGATTGTGGTAGCACGTCATCATGGGTGATAGCACATTGTGCCATAAATCCTATGATGGCATACTATTGACTTGCATTAGTAACAGTAAAGTGTAGATGATCTTTGAACAAGTCTATGAGGGACATTGTGGAGGTCACATAGCACCCAAGGCAATGGTGGCAAAGATTAGATGCTTAGGCTATAAATGGCCTTACATGGAGTGTGATTGCATATCCAAGGTTAGGACGTGCGACACGTGTCAATAGCATGGTAACTTAATGCACGTGCCATGCACTGAGCTACATACAATGCAGATGATGTGGTCATTTCAATGTTGGGGGTTAGACATCACAGGACCAATAATGCCTACATTCTCTATAGGGCATAGCTTCATTATAACTACCACTAAGTATTTTATGAAGTGGGTTGAAGCTTTTCGTCTTAAGAAGATCACATCCCAACAAATCTACAAATTCATACTTCACAACATAGTGTCCCACTTAGGTTTGCCCATGATCATAGTCATAGACAATAGGCCATAGTTTAGTAGTGCTAAGACTAAAGCCTTTTGCAAATGCCTCAAAATCGAATATTCCTTTTCATCACCCTACTACACATAGGTGAATGGCTAAGAAAAGGTCAAAAAAAAGGGCATCATCAATCTTTTAAAGAAGATGCTTAGCAGTAGCAAATGGTGATGGCATGAGCAACTGATCTATGCACTCTAGGCCTACTACATAACACGAAGAACCATAATAGGTAAGACATCATATAGTTTGGTTTATAGATTTGAAGCCATCGTTCCTTTTGCATTGTAGGTCCTGTTGCTCCATGTAATCCTCTCAAGCTTCATCAACGGGACTCAAAATGACGAGTTGAGAATCATGGATCTTAATTCAATAAAGGAGGAGCGCAAGCAAATGCTTGGTCAAATTGAGCAGTACCAACAACCACAATAGTAGAAACACCATCAAAATGAACATCAATGCTTGATTAAGAAAGGGGACTTAGTCCTTAAGGTTGTTCACAAATCCATGGACAAATTATCAGCCAACTAGGAAGGGCCTTTCTTGGTCATCAAGGCTTATGAGAATGGGGCATTTAGGCTTGTTGACCATGATGGCAATGAATTTTCCAATCTAGTGAACCACTCGTACCTGAAGCTATACTATGCATAGCATGCAATGCCTCACCAATGACAAAGCAAGGTAAGTGATAGTTTGCTATGATTATAAACTAGCATAGATGAGTCCGGTACGACTATAAATTGACATAACATGTCCACTATGACATTAAACTAGCATCCACAGATTATTTGCTATGACACTAAACTAGCATAGAGAGTTTGCTATGACTATAAATTGGCACAAAATCATCCGCTATGATGCTAAATTAGCACAAATTCATCTATTATGATGCTAACCTGGCATCCACATCTGTTGTCTATTATGATGCTAAACTCGCACAAATATGTCCACTAAGACATTAAACTGGCATCCACATCCATCGTTTGCTATGATGCTAAACTATCACAGATAGTTTGCTATGACTATAAACTGGCACAAACTATATGTCATGATGCAAAACTAGCACAACAGCCACCTTCTGCTACAACATTAAACTAGCACACAATAGTCTACTATGACTATAAACTAGCACATAATGATCTTCCAAGACCTTAAACTAGACCCATAGTTTGCTAGGACCCTAATTTAGCACAACATACAGTATACCAAGACTTTACATTGAGTTGGCAATTCAACACACATAGTTCTACAGAAAAACAAGCAATAATACCTTCAACTCCATGCCATCTGCCCACATCTTGTGGGTGGGGCAGGGGGCACTGCAATTCTAGGATGGATTCCCATCATCAAATGAAGCCTCTAGAACATTTGCGACATCATCAGCCTTCAACATTTTTCTGATCTTTCAAAGTTACCCTTGGGCATTTTGCTAACCTTCTAGAGCTCCTCCCATAGTCACCAGTGTTACCAACCTTAGGTCGCACCTGCAACATTACCGGCCTTGGGTATTTCATTATTGCTTAGAGCTCTCATCATCAACATAACCCTTTGGAGTATTGACAACATTAGGACCATTGTCATCTCATCTACTCTTTTGAGCTCTTACCATTGCTCGGGCACTCGTCACTAGTGTGGCTACTGAAGCTTTTGTAGCCTTCTTACTTTGGCACCTACACTGGTTTTCCTACACTGGCTCTTTAAGCTCTTGTAACTAGTCTACCTATTGTAGCATTTGTAGCACACTCACATATAGCAGTTTACTCTCGTCTCATGTTGTGTGGTTTTTTTCTTATTTTCTTTGCATTGTGTTTGCAGGATGAAGCCTTGAAGGTGATCATGCAAAGGTGCATCTCATCATAGTGGCAAGTCATCACACCACTCAGATGTGCACAATTGGACTAGCTAAGCCACTCAAGAATGCATATCCATATTCCCTAGCTATAGCCTACTTGCATTTACCTATTTACTTTGCATTTTCCTACCTTCCCTTGCATCACCAAGCTTGCAACCCCTCCAATGCACATGACATCCTCTTTATGTCAATGGAAAAACCCATAGTGGATGTAATGCAACTCATCATGTGGAAAGCCTCTGTGGGCTAGTCAAAGCCTAAGTGGATGTAATGCAACCCATCCCAAGGAGGAAACACCTATCCTACAAATTTGACACATTTACACTAAAGTAAAGCCTCTTAGATGGCACACAGCCCACCTGACAAAAAGCATCTTGTAGCTAACATCTCACAATGTGTAGAACCCAAAGAAGATTCACCACCTAGTCAAAAAAGAAAAAGCAAAAGAGTAAAAGTAAAGAAAAATGGGGCAAAAGATGTTCCTAGGAAACATTAGCAAAGTTGCAATTTCGTAACTAGTCTAACCCTAAATCTACAACGACCTTCTCATAAGCACTTTGATGAGAGGTTACAATTTCAAGGGCAAGCCATTTTGGTGCCATGGATGCTAACTTTATCATAAGAATTTTGATGAGAGATCATTATTTTGGTGACAAGACACCTTTGTGTCATGATGATCATTAGTTGTGCTGACTCCACATCTTGTAGCTTCACACTGTTCGCATTTCATTCCATTATTACCAAGCATATTTCCTATGCCCTTTGCCCACAACATACCATTACCCTTAACACTCTTGAGCATGGTGAAGTGACATCCAGTTAGATACTAATGAGCAATGTTGGTGCTAAGCTTGCTGTGGTGTTTTGGGTTCTTTGTCGATGTCTATTGGGTTACTCCTCCAAACATCAACAAAGAGGGGCCAATGAAACACCATCAAATTTATGCTTCTAAGTCTCGACTACAGATCTACCTAAGTGCCAAAGCTAGGTAATTATTTTTACATGTCAATAGCAGCTGCAAAATTTTCTAAGTGTCCTAATTATGCTCTCCCTGCTAGGGCTACACTCTAGACCATAGTCAGCATAGTCAACATGGAAATGGCCAATTTTACAAGTTCACCTAAGTGTCAAGCTAGAGGCTATTAGGCTAGCTTGGGATGGAAGAAATAGTTTAACATATTTTCTAACTTCTGAGGCTACACTCCATACTATGCTCTAAAGCATAGTCAGCATAGTCTACGTGAGGACATCAATTTTGGCCAGATTCTTCTAAGCTTTTGAGCTACACTTTCCCTGCTAGGACCATGCTCCAAAGCATAGTTAGCATAGTCTGCACTAGACCTCATTTCTTGCCAAATCCTTCTAACTGTTGGACTATACCTTAAAGTGTAGTCAATGTAGTCATGCAGAACTACCTTCAAAAGCCTGTAGAACTTAGCACCAGCTGGCATCTCAGCTCTAACATTTCCTTAGTAAACAAGATCAACAATTTGCATTCCATTTGCACTCCCCATTTGCCCCTAAATTATACCTATGCTTGATACAACTCGAAAGAGTGGACAACATAGTCCTAGAGCATAGTCTCCAAAACTGCACTATTTTGCATTATTTTCAGGTATATTGTAGTTTGCTTGGAATTTTCATTTGTAGTCTTGGTAGCATAGTCATAGTCTAGCAGTCTCACAAGGTCCATTATAGCACACCAGTAGAACAACATTTGCTTCAAGGAAGCATAGTTAGGGTTAGCATAATCCTAACTATCCCTTTGCCACATGGTGCCTAATCTGTAACTCACACTAATCCTAACCTTATAAATACCCTAGTGTCTAACATTTTAGGGGTTGAAAAACTAAGAACAAGGTTGGCATTTGTAGCAATTGATTGGCATTTTGGCACTTAGCAAACTCAGAGTGTGCTTGGCATTCTTGGGCAGACATTGTTGCACACCTCCGTAGCACTGTTGCATACCATCTCGCACATCGTTGATCACAATAGCTCATAGGACACCATAGCAGCCAACCTGACATGCTCAGAATTCATGGCAAATGTTAGTTTTCATAGCCTAGATACCCTGAGACTGTGACTATGCTACCTATTGCGCCTATCTATACAACATGTACCTTCTTCCCTTCTCTTTACAGTCAACTATGCTTTCCACCATTTGGTGTGGAGTCAAATTCTCTCTCACTCATTCTCCACACATTTTTAGCTTTTTACTTGCATTCTAGCATTCTATTAGCATTTTCTTACTATTTTCTTGCATAAATTTACATTTTACACCATGACCCTTGACTATGCTCACCCCCATGGGCACCACAAACATTACAAACACTATGCAAACCGTTAACACTTGTTTCAATGGAATACTCATAAGCCCTAGCTTGATCGACAAGATCATTCTAGGCACCTCTCCTCTATTCCCAAAAGGCCCTCATGTAGATGCAGGGTCAAGGTTGTGCAACTATGAACCTCTTGGTGTACCATTCTAGCCTTCAATGTTTTCAGTTGCTATAGGGACCATAAGGCAAAGGATCATTCCAACCAAGGGAGAAGCAACCAAGAGGAGGAAGGGACCAGTAGTGATAATAGCCCCAAGAATGAGAGGTTGAAACCCATACAATGGGACTTTTTTGGAAGGAGCCCAAAGTCGAATCTTTTCACTAGATTCCCATAGTAGAGACTAGTGATTCATGGCAAGGTAAGGTGCTAATGCCAAGGCATAATATTTAGGTCATATTAATTGTGGCTTATATAGAAAGAATTCATACCAAGGAGGTCCAAAGTTCAATTCTGAAAGAGCTTAGCTTTAGTTCCTTCTTGGACTTGGTGTTGGAGGAAGTTAGAACTCAATTGTAAGGATCTCCCATGTGGCTCATTCTCTCTACCAGTGGAGAGTGGTAAATGGGACAAACATGCTTTTTCTGAAATAACTAGCAAAGATATGCCATCGTTAAAATAAAAGACATAACTATCTCTTAGCTAATTAAGGCCATCTCAAAGGCCCTTGGCTTTCCTGACATAAGGAAAACTTTGGTAGAGATATCAAGTCACATAGACCTAGATGAAAAAAAAGGAATGGTTCCAATGGTGCTATGGGATGGATTGTTAGGAGTATGGTGCACTCACTAAGGTGGAGAGAGCCTATTTCAAGATAGTGGCCTATCACCCAAATCCTATGGTGAGGCCCAACAAGGTAACTACCTTCTCTACATGTGCATGCACTACTCTAAGCTGCAAGTTCCTAGTTAACCTCTCTTAGCTCATCTTCCTTGAGATAGAAAAGTTCTTAAAAAATGAGCGAGGAAGGAAGACACTTCCTTTTCCATGCCTAATCTACAAAATTTACAAAGGAAGAGGCATAGTCCATTATGTCAACGACATGCTTCGTCATTCTCCTGCTGCATTCTAACAAAAGATGATGAAGGATAAGGTAGCTGCCAAGCTACTAGAGGAGGAGCAACCACCACCATCACCTGCTAGTGAAACTACACCAAAGGCTCACATAGTTTTTGAGTGAATGAGAAAAGTCCATGAATAGCTATTGCAATAACAATAAGAAGAGGCAAGTGGTGGTGAGCTATTAGTCTACTGACCAACATTGAGCCATCTCAATAAATTCACCAAGACGATTAACTAGTTGAAGAAGACTACCCCATTGTTTTTTACCTAACACATGAAGGCACCTAAGAAGTTATGATGTCCATCCTTAGATAGCAAGAGTTCCTAGAAATTTCTATGAATGTTGTGACCTTCTTAGTGCACTTGGAGGAAGGTGAGGGGGCTACTGTCGTAGTGATGTAGCACCATGGGCAAGAAACAATGACAAAAGTTGTGGCAGATTATGTGGGTGAAGCATTGAATGCTTTTATGGTAGCCAAGCATGACATATCTATCCTTAAAGATGTATAAGGTTCTATAAGAGTGGGAAGCAAGTGATTGAGCATAGCCCAACATAAGGATATGTTGGATCGACTACTAGGAAGTCGATAACTACTTTTGAAGATCTTTGATCTTCTAGAGAAAATCACTACTACCCAGTTAAAGCTATTGAAAACAAAGGGTAAGCTCATCATTAATAATACCCAACTAGATTCAACCACTATTGAAAATCATCGGTTGGCTACCAAGGTTGTAGAATTGAGAGCCCATCTCATTAACCCCACCATTCTTAGCCAAGCAATCACAAGAGATGAAGCTTTCTTGCAACTTCAGCACAACTAAGAAAGGCTAAGAATGCTGAGGTGATCGTGATCTTAGACACCTTGTTATCAAAAGCTCTTTTCATCAACACTAATAAGGACTTGATGTAAGTCTGTAAGGAGAACTTGGTCCTCACAAAGGACATCCATCAGGTATGAAATATCAAAGAGCAAAAAGACCAAATGATCAAATTTGTGAGACAATAGTAGGAGCAGCTCGGCAAGGTGAACTTAGATTTGAAGAGGTTGGTATCTGAGAACTAAAATATCTCTATGGAGGAGGCTTGGACACTTTTCCAAAAGATGGCCATCGAGGTAGCCATCCAGAGAAATGAGGCCTTGATGTTTCACAAAGTGAAAAATCATTACAAGGACTAGGTTGGGCTCCTTAAAGAGGTGAACAAGAAGGAAATCTAATTAGCTAAGGCAAAGATGAACAAGGAACTCCAAAAATTCAACAAAGATACAATGTATGGTAGTTGATCTTTGATGGCTTGATTGCCTAAAACAGAGTAGAAATCAGTTTAAAGGAGTTGCAAATAGAGGAGATGATCAAATACATAGAGCTTGCAACCTTCAATATGCAAACTTAGTGATGCTAACAGTAGGAAGGCCAAGGAAAAAGCTTAAGAATTAAGTGGTTAACTTGTACCTCCTTTATGAGGCCAAGTTTAAGCATCACAAAGAGACCAAGAAAAAGTTAGAGGCAACCAATGTAGAGCCTAAAGTTCTTAGGAGTTGATTCATTGATCAATGATTGGTTGCTAAGAACTTGACCAAACGAATGAATGATTACCATGAACTGTAGAACTTGGTAAAGATGTTCAATGTCAAATAAAAACAATTCGTAGTGTGGTTCATTAATGTTAAGAAGTTGTTCTTGGTAATGCCCTATTCATGGGACATCCCCATACTAGCCCACATTGGTGAAGTTACATGGACTATGTATGATCCATGGAGTAAGAAGAAGAAGATGAAAGCATTACTGGATGCTTTTCATCTTCTGCCAAAAGCAACAGTTGTAGTAAAACAATCATAGCCTTAACCGTTACCACTACCAAGAGCATTGGAACCTAGTGAAGGTCCTTCAACATCCAAAAAGCCTCCACCTCTTGGCTCTTCACCTTGTCTTCTACAACTAGAGGGTTTCTACGACCATTTTTGTAAGGGTGTCCAATTTTGTTGTCAAGGATACTCATTTTTATGGATTTTTGTAATTCCTTATAGTTTAGGACATAGATTTAGTTAGTTAGAGTCAATCAGTCAATAATCCCATTCCTTTCCAATTTTGTAAGAAGATTGATCTTACTTTTATTCACTCAATGATGAGTTTTCACTCAGTTGTGGGGGTATGAGGAATCATATGACTAGCTACATCAATAGGCATACATTGACCTATCCCCATTGATGTAGCCCCATGGATGCATGGTTTGATGCATTGTCTCATATGCATTGATGCAATGTCATCTCACACCTATATAAATGCACGTACCCATCACATTCATTTCACATTATGTCATTAGTATAGCTAAGTTCTTGTAGTTTTCTTCTGCCAGAGTTAGAATATTTTCTAAGTGCCTATAGTAGAACTTCAAAGAATTGTACAAATGCTTATTCAAGCATCATTTTACATAGACACTTTGATGTGAATTTAATAAAGAAGAGATTCTTGAAACTCCTTACAATACTTAGAATAGATTAATGTTTATTTTAATGCACTTTATCATTCATGCAATTTACATTCTTGTCCTTATTTAATTGATGCATTTAATAATCAACACATAAGTATGACCACTTTGAACATATCAATTAGAACTTGATAATCCTAGTAGTGGCTATTTGATATGCTCAGTAATAGACACTTGGTAATCCGGTAGCATTAACATGAGATTAGAATGCGTACAGAAAGTGGGCTTGGATGCTTATGTTAAGCTAGTTAGCTTAAAGATCATTAGATAGTTAAGTAGTTAATTTCAAATTAATTTTCTTTGCTCCACCACTTAGATTAAATAAATAAAAATATAAAATATAAACAAATATCATGTGCCTTGGCTCACACTTAACCATACAAATGAGCTTACACAAATGAGAGCCAAGAAGACAATAATCATATTCTCCCATGTAACTATCTTTGTTTATTGGTACATTGAGGGGCTAAGTTCATGGACTTTGCTTGGATCGTTGGTCAANACTTTCAGGAGATTAAAATCCCACAAGAAAATGAATGAAAAGACAAACAAAAAGTATGAAAAGACTTTGCTCAAGAATACAACATAAATTTAGATGTTTTACTCTAAAAATAAATTCAATATTGAAATACCAAGCTAACAAGAAATCAATTGCATCATCATGATATCATTAATATTTTCATTAGAAAAGATGTAAAATCAATGCTACATACTGCAAGAACTAAGATTATAGAAGAAAAATGTAACAATGAAGTTAATGTTTTATATACAAAGGTAAGTGTAGTAGGATGAAAGATTAATGAACAAGTTAAGGTAGCAAGATGATTAATTGAATTTTTCCTCGACCACAATATCAAGTATCTAATATCATAGCTATGATATCGAATCCTTGATATTGGGGCAAAAGATACAATGTCGTGTATCCAATATCGTAGACATGTGCAATCCTATAAATACAAGACTTATGTGCATCATCCACACATAGTTTCATTTCACACTTAGTGAAATTCCATTAGTTTATTTTCTTAGCACTTAGCACTTAGGAGTGTATGCTTGTAGTGTGATGTTTTGTAATTGAATGAAGTATTTATTTGAGTGGAATGTACTTGGACACATTCCATGCATAGAAATAAAGATTGAGATTACTTTACATCATTGCAGCATCACTTAGTTTTTACTTTTAACACTTAGAATAATTTTCTTACTTTGACTTAGCCTAATGTTTACAATTTTCTCTAATTACTGATTTACTTTCTATGCACATTATCATTACTATTATTAAACAGAATGGATATGAATGATTCCAAGCATTAAGTGTGATCATTGGGTAACCTAGTAGTATATTTGCTTGGTTCACCCAGTAGCGTAATAGTTGGTAATCCCAGTAATGATTGCATGAGCCTAAGATGTGTCTCAAGAATCAGGAATAGATGTCCATTGCATAAGCTAGATTAGATTTGTGTACTGTCACTTAGATTTCGCAACCATTCCATTCACTTTATATTTTCTAAGAGAATCATGGCCAACACAACATCATCTATCATATAACTCATTCTGAGTTGAACCATACACCTCAACTTTACTAGCTCACGTACAAAGATAACAACCATGAACTCTAACTAATTACTCAGATAATTACATTACCTTATCCATGGAATTTGACCAGGCTGATGTGTGAACACTTGTATCTCATATGGTTGGATGTTGGATAGTTCATCACTCATCATTAGCATCATTGCTCGGGACATGTCAATGTTATGCTAAGTAATTGATTTTTCAAAATTCATTGTATTTGAAACTCAAAGCCAAACCAATAACTATAAGTAAAGCACACTTTTAATACAACCCATCTAAAAACTATACTATGGCTTCACATAATGATCAACCATCACCTACCAAGGAGATAATAAGAAGTAGTGATAGAATCATTGATGAAGAAGAATGGGGAATGCCAATCTAGACACAAATCACGTATGCTCACATTGATCCATACCATCCAGACTTTACTTTCATCTTTCATTGAGATAAGAAAATGAGGTGGAGAGACATTCAAGGAAACATAGTCTTGCCTCCATAATGCATAGCACTAAACATGCTATAAACTATTATAAGGGGAATGCATTTGGACCATATCTAGGAAGGGTATCATATGACTTAACACATGAATAGACCCTATGAATCCACAAAGAAGAAAATAAGAAGAGATGTTGTCATGGACATTAAACATATACACAAGGCCTACACTTTTGTTTTCATAGAAGAACTTGATCTTGATCAATTCATTTTTGAACAACTCCACTAGAATCATGAGGAATTGTCAAAACACCTATCATCAGGCTAGAGGAACCTATCAAAGCCCAACTTCATTCTACTCTAGCAATGACACACTAGGAAGAGGCTACTAACTTAAGATACAAGAAAGACTCTAGGACAAGGGTTCTTGCTATATCTTATAGAGAAACATACAAAATTCATGAAAGGAGAACCAGTCGACACTATTGTCCTACTACCTAGTTAGCCTCATCGTGATCACTAAAAGACTCTGATAAGAGACGACACAAGTATTNGATGAAAATCTATGGCCTAGCCATTTGTTTAATAGTGAATAATATCTACCCATTTTTGCATCAAGGGTTTTGTGAATCCCTTATTTCCAGCCATAGATTTGTTTTCTTATATTTTACACTCATGAATAGGTTTGGTATTTGTCATTAAAGATTTGAAGCATGGTATTCTAGCATCTAATGGATTTAGGTTTCGATGACCTATACCAGCTTTCTGCTCCCTTCATAAGTATTCTAAGAGATAGCTTCAATTTTTTTCAATCACTCTCTATGTTTTGAAGGGCATAGACATCATGGAATGCTTGAAGATAATGTTGTGGATTTGTAGTGTAGCCACCTTCAAATCTTGGCATGTTTTTCATGTTTAGCTATTTAATTTGGCTATCTCTCATGTAACTGGTTGGTATGTAGATAGCTTCCTAAATAGATCATGCTTTGAGTTGGCATAAGGGATTCATCATCATGATTGGGTTCATATGCTCTGTTATAGTAATGACCCCTTCTATGCTCATGCTTCTCATGATTCTCTCTTCTATCTCTTTGTCTTCTTCATTCATAGTCTTCATCTTGTGAATTAGAGTACCTTGAATATTAGTCATGATTACTACGAGTTCACCTTTCTTCCCTATCAGAGTCCCAATACTTGTGTCGTCTCTNAATTGAGAAGAAAAACCAGAGAGACCCTTGGCATTTACACCTAAGGAAGACTATAAAAATTGACTACCCATTATATTCAAAGATTAATAGACCAGGCAAAAAAAGGGAAAGCAGAACTTAGAAAAAGAAAATCAACTAAAGAGTACAACAAAGATCCATCAATATGAAAGAGGGATGTACAAATATGTGATAAATAAGAGGATGAAACCTTGGACGATGTCATCTAGCAAAAGACTCTACTAATCTAGAAGTTTTTAAGCAACATTAAAACTAAGGTAGAGAAAATGTGGGATACTACTAACAAAAAATTTACAACTGCATTAAAGATAGTAGAGGAATGAACCAAACAAGCATTAGGAAGAGGAAAAGACAAAAGGAAGAAGAAAGAACTGGATGCATAGGCAAAGTTGCTTCAGTGGCTGAGTGCTTAGACACCAGCTCCACAGATGATGAAGGTTGCAATGTATGCCAATATGAATATCCTAAGGAATGTTATACAGTTATGGCACATATGCAAGCATTAAGGGCACACACACTCAATCCAAAATTTGTTAAAGGAGAAATGCCAAAATAGTTACTTATTCACAAGGTAACTACCGATAGAACCTTCAACCAATGTACTATCCTAGTGGAGCTTTGCCATAGCTGTAGGGGCAATACCATCAATAGTGACAATAGCCTCAATCATGGGCTATGCCACCACCTCATAACCAATATCCATACCGATAGCCAAATCCATATGGATATTTCATCCAACATCTAGTATCACCTAATCATATAGTTATTTTGGCCTCATAGTATTATTTACCAGAATTCCACAGATCAATGCTATCAAGGACTGATTCTAACTTATATGTGCATCCACCAACAACTAGACCTTCCACTCAACACTTAAATCCTATGCCACTAATGCCACCTCCTGTTATGCAAGGGGACTTGCCATCACAACCCTAGATAAAGAGTGCTACAAGAATAGTCAATATGCATGAGAGGAGGGTTACTTATGAGTCTCCACCTAGGAAATGATCATTCTTCAAAACGAGTCTATAAAAGACCCAGTAGATGGGGAACACATCTAATTCCACCCCATCCACATCAAGTCCTTTTCAATGTAATAAGCTTTTGACTTCATCAGTTTCAAACATCATAACTATCATGCTCACATAAAAAGTAACTCATTAGATCAAGGAAGGGGATCTTTTACAAGAAAGAACTTGTCCAAGAAGTCCCTTAATTTATCTCCAAATAACAAGAGAAAAATTGTGCAAAGATCTATTAGATTCTAGGTCTAGAGTGAATTTGATATATCAAGACATGTACAAGGCCTAGAACCTCCCACCATTAAAGAAAAGTAATATCCATTTAGAGCTTGCAAACCAGTCAATGACAATTCCACTTGGATAGGTGAATGATGTGATTACTACCATCAGTGATTGGTTTTATCTTATTCATTTTCTAGTCATTTACATGGAGGAAAATAAGGGAGAATTCCCAATTATCATGGAAAGAGCTTGGCTTAGCATCATGGATGCTAAGCTTGGAATTCGTGATTTATCCTTGGAAATTTTCAAGGAGGATGAAGATGGAATACACAAAGATGAAGGATTCCATGTATTACATACAATGATCATAGGTGCAATTACGTGCAAAGAATTTAGGCCATTAAATGAAAAGAGAATAAGATATGCAATTAATGCGTAGAAACAAAATGTGCATAAATTGTCTATACATAGTAGCCATCCAACAAGAGGGCACCTAGTTGCTTATTACTAATGAAGAAATCCAATTCAATAAGTGTAGTGACTGAAAACATTAGAGGCTAGAACGATATACCAAGAGGTCCATGGTCATACAACTTTAACGTTGCATTTGCGTAAGAGCATATTGGAAATGGAGGCGAGGTGCCTAGAATGGTCTTGTCGATCGAACTGAGACTTTTTAGATGTTATGCCAAAATGAATGCTAAGGGTATGCACAATGTTTGCAATGTCCACAGTGTCAACTAGGGTGAGTGTAGTTGAGGTTTCTAGTGTAAAAAAAGAGTGCAAACATGTGAATATATACAGAAAAATAGTGAAAATACAAGTAAAATGTTAGAATGTGAGTAAAAATGCCAAAAAGATGCACAAGGAGTGATCAAGAGAGAAATTGGCACCACCCCAAATGGGGGAAAGCATAGTTAACTGCAAAGAAAGGTGAGGAGGTATGCAATGTACAAACAAGCATAGTAGGCAATGTAGTCACAGTCTTAGGGTGTCTCGCCTATGAAGACTGATGTCTGCCATGAAATATGAGCCTACCGAGTTGGCCACCACTGTGTCTTACGAGTTACGGTGTCTTGCAGTGTGTAAGGGGATGTGCAATGGTGTTGTGATGATGATGTGAAAAGGTGCCAAGTGTTATCCCAAACTTCACCCAAAATGCTAAGTGTGCTTGGATGCCAAATGCCAAAATGCAAGTTGAATGCAAGAATTTCCAACCCCTAAAACATGAAATGTTGGGGTATTTATAGGGTTAGGATTTCTATGAACTACGAATTGGGCACCACATGGTAGAGGGGTAGTTGGGACTGCACTAGCTCTAACTATGCTCCCACTGATCGTGTTCTAATGGTGTGCTTCAATGGACCTTTTGAGATTGCCAAACTATGACTACACTACCAAGACTACATGTGCAAGTGTCAAATAGACTACAAAGCACCTAAGAATAATGAAAAATAGTGCATTTTTAGACATTATGCTCTAGGACTATGTTGTCCACTCTCTTGAGTGGTGTCGAGTATAGTTGCAATTTTAGGGCCAATGGGGGATGCAAAAGAAATGCAAACTACTAATCTTGCTTACTGAAGGAATGTTGGAGCTATGATGAAGGTTGGTGCTCAGTTCTGGAGGCTTTTGAAGGCAATTTTGCATGACTACGCTATAGAGTGTAGTCCAATAGTTGGAAAAATTTTGCAAAAAGTGTGTTCTAGTGCTAACTATGCTCTAGAGCATAGTCCTAGAGGTGAAAGCATAGCACTAACACTTAGAAAAATCTGGCAAAACTAATGTCTTCCTATAAACTATGCTGACTACGCTTTGGAACATAGTAGGGAGCATAGCCTTATAAGTTAGAAAATTTGCCAAACTATTTTTTCTATCCCAAGCATGCTTGATAGCTTCTATCTTGACACTTAGGCAAATTTCCAAAGCTGGCCCTTGGTGTGTTAACTACATTATAGAGTGTAGTCCTAGTAAGGAGAGCATAGTGCAATCCTTAGAAGATTTTGCAGTTGTTGTCAACACTTAGAAAAATTTTACAACTTTGGATTATTTGTGTCAACTATGTTGACTACACTCTAAAGTGTAGTCCTAGCAGTGGGAAGCGTAGTCTCAACACTTAGGAAAAAAATTGCCAAGTTTGGACACTTAAACAAATTTGCAGTTGAGACCTAGAAGCCCAAATTTAGTGGTGTTTCATTGCCTCCTCTTTGTTGATGTCTAGAGGAGTGGCCCAAGAGACATTAACAAAGAACGCAAAACACCATAGTAAGCTTGGCACTAACATTGCCCATTAGTACCCAACTGAATGTTACTTCACCATGCTCAAGAGTGTTGAGGTTAAGGGAATGCTAGGAGTAAAGGGTGTAGGGAATGTGCTAGGGGATAACAGGGGAATGGAATGCAAACAATGTGATACTGCAAGATTCGAAGTTAACATGACTGATAATGATTATGGCACCAAGGTGGCTTGTCACCAAAATAGTCACCCCTTATTGGAGTGCTTGTGAGGGAGTTAGCATCCATGACACCAGAATGGCTTGCCCCTAAAATTGTAACCTCTCGTTGGAGTACTTGTGAGAAGGTCAATATGGATTCAAGGTTGGAATTGTTGTGAAATTGTAGCTCTACTAATCTTTGCATGGGAACATGTTTTGTTCCATTCTCTCTATTTTTTCTTTTTTCTTTTGTGACTACAAGGCGAACCTGCTTTGGATTTTGCACATTGCAAGATGCTAGCTACGAGACGATCTCAATTAGGTGAATTATGTGCCATCTAATGGGATTTATTTTGGTGCAATAGTTGTGTTTATAGGATAGGTATTTCCTCCTTTGGATGAGTTACATTACATTCGCTTAGGCTTTGACCAGCCCATAGAGGCTCCCCATGGGATGAGTTGTGTTACGCCTACTATGGGTTCTGTAGTTGACTTATAGAAGGTGTCATGTGGATCAAAGAGGTTGAAAGTTTGGTGATGCAGGAGGAGGCAAAGAAAATGCAAGGTAAAAGGGGTAATGCAAGTAAGAAATAGCAGGGTAATTAGGGATGTACACTCTTGAGTGACTTGGATAGTCCAATCATGCACCTCAGAGCAATGTGGTGACTTGCCACTACGATGACATTCATCTCTGTAGAACCACCTCCAAGGCTTCGTCCTACAAACACAACTTAGAGAAAATAAGAAAACAACCACACAACATGAGATGAGAGTAAACTACTGGATGTGAGGGTGCTACATGTGTTACAACAACTGGACCAGTTACAAGTACTTGAAGAGCCAGTAAAGGTGTCAGGGGTGGTAATGCTGCAGGTGCCCAAGAGCCCGAACAATGGTAGGAGCATGAGGTAAAATTAGCAAAATGGTAGGGGGTTGTAATGCTATAAATGTTCCATAGGCCTCTCCTACCAGAAACTCAAGGTACCAGTAAAATGCACAAGGCTAGTATTACTGCAAGTAGCAGCTAGAGCTGGTAGTGCTGTAAGTGCAATCCAAAGTTGATAGTGTTGGCAACGATGACAGGAGCTCCGAAAGATTAGTAAAATGTCAAGGGACTGTAACGCTACAAATGTTCTAGAGGTTTCTCCCAATGATAAGAAAGCCATTCTAGAACTACATTGCCTTTCCCTGCCCAGGAGAGATGTAGGTAGATGATGTGGAGTTAGAAGTATTGTCGCTCACTTGTTTGTACAACTATGTGTGTTGAACTGCGAACTTAGTGTAAGGTCCTAGCAGACTGTGGTGTGCTAGTTTATAGTCCTAGAAAACTTCTGAGTGCTAGTATAATGTTGTAGTAGATAGTGGATGTTGTGTTAGTTTAACATCATGACCTAAGGATGAGCTATGCTAGTTTATAGTCATAGCGAACTTGTTGTGCTAGTTTAGTGTTGTAGTGGACTAGAGGTTTGGTTGCTAGTTTAACATCATAGTAGATGAATGCTTTGCTAGTTTATAGTTATAGTGGACTTATCTTTACTAGTCTATAGTCATGGCGGACTTTTCTATGCTAGTTTATAATCATAGCAGACTTACTATGCTAGTTTAGTATCATAGTAGACTAGAGGTTTGCTTGCTAGTTTAACATCATAGTGAACGAATGCTTTGCTAGTTTATAGCCATGGTGAATTTTTCATTACTAGTTTATAGTCATAGAAAACTTTTCTATGCCAGTTTATAGTCATAGCATACATTTTCTTACCTTACTTTGTCATTGATAAGGCATTGTGTGCTAAGCATAGTATAGCTCTAGATACGAGTGGTTCACCAAATTGCAAAATTCATTACCATCGTGGTAAACAAGCTTGAATGCTCCATTTTCATATGCCTTGACAACCAAGAAAGGCCCTTCCCAGTTGGCTGAGAATTTGTCCATGGGTTTGCAAATGGCCTTGAGGATGAAGTCCCCTTTCATGATCGGGTGTTGGTGCTAATTGTGATGGTGCTTTTGTCATTGTGTTTATTAGTACCACTTGATTTGATCAAGTGTTTGCATGCACTCCTCCTCTATCAATTTAGGGTCCATGGTTTTCAACTCATCATTTCAAGCCTCATCAATGAATCTTGAGAGGATCAAACAGAGCAATGGGACCTACAATTCAAGAGGTAAGATTGCTTTAGACCCATAAACCAAGCTATACAGAATCTTACCTATTGTAGTTCTTTGTGTCGTGAAGTAGGCCCAAAGTGCATGGATCAATTACTTATGCCATCACCATTTGCTACTGCTAAGCATCTTCTTTAGAAGGTTGACAATGATTTTGTTTGTGGCCTCCACTTGGCAATTTGCTTGTGAGTAGTAGGGCGATGAAAAGGAATGTTTGATTTTGAAGCATTCACAAAAGGCTTTGATCTTAGCATTGCTAAAATATGACCTATTGTCGATGACTATGGTCATGGGTAGACCAAAACGGGTCACTATGTTATCAAGTATGGATTTGCAAACCTGCTACAATGTAGTTTTCCTAAGGGAAATAGCTTCAACCCACTTTGTAAAGTACTTAGTTGTGGTTATAATGAAGCTATGCTTTGTAGAGGACTTAGGAATTATAGGTCCAATGATGTCTAATCCACAATGTTGAAATGGCCACATGATCTATGTTGTGTGTAGTTCAGTTGGTGGCACGTGCATTAAGTTGCCATGCCATTGACACGTGTTGCATGTCTTAACCTTAGAGACACAGTCACATTCCATGTAAGGCCAATAATAGCCTAAGCATCTAATTTTTACTACCATTTCCTTGGGTGCTATGTGGCCTTCGCACAGTCCCTTGTGGACTTGTTCAATGATTTTCTATGCTTTGTTGTTACTCATGCAAGTCAATAGTATGCTATCATAGGATCTATGACACAATGTGCTACCATCCATGATGATGTTCTTCAGTGATAGTTGTCACACTGCATCTTTTTAGGAAATTGTTAGATGCTGCAGAGGTTCATCCTATAGAAGGAACGTCTTAATTTCGTTGTTCCATTTTATTGTGTGGGTTGTGCTTATCGTGGCTATGGATGCAATGTCTATTATTTCTGTAATAGGCATAGTGTAATCTGCCATCAAGGTGGGTAATGTGTGAAACATATCAGGTGTAATGCTTAAGGCTAACAACACTAAGGTGTCGGTGATGGTGTTTTCATTGTGGGGGATATGCTGAACATTAGCAATTGCACATTATTTGAGAAATTGCTTTACTAGGTCATAATGAGGTTGCAAATGTTGGTATTTGCAAGCATAAACCTCAATAACCTAGTTGAGAACTAGTTGTGAGTCACCTTGGATCATTAGGTTTTCTATTCCTAGGTTGCGAGCTACTAGGATTCCCCCAAGGAGACCTTCATACTCTACCATGTTGTTAGTGCATGGAAATGCAAAGAGATACGTGAAGGGTTAGATCTTCCTAGAGGGGAACATGATTACAAAAATGGTGCTACCCCCTTGAGAGGTTGAAGCACCATTGAAGTGTAAGAGTGCCTCAAAGTTAGCAAGCACTTGACTTATGTTAGTGACATGCTCATCCAGAAATTCCAAATCTATTGTTGCTTGATCATCAATTGATGAAGCCATAAGTTGTGTGGCTATTACTTGACCTTTTTTTGATGCTTATGCAATGTAATCTAGGTCAAACTCTACAATTATTTCTTTCTAGCATGCAATGCAACTACTCTCATAAATATTTTTTGTAATGGCTTGGAGTACATTTCTCTTGCAAATGATGTTGACTTAACTGCAAAAAAGATAATGCCTCCACTTCTTGAGTGTGAATACCAAGGCGAGGTAATTATTTTTCACATCATTATACTTTGCTTCATAGGCAACCAATGCATGACTTAGGTAGTATACAGGGACCTCTATGCCATCATCTCACTTTTGGCAAAGTAGAGAAGTGATGGACGTGTCAAAGGTAGCAAGGTAGATGTAGAAAGGCTTATCTCCTTGCAAAGGGTAGACCATTGGAAGTTGAGCCAACTTCTATTTAAGATTGTCAAATGCATTTTAACATTGAGTCGTTCACTCAAAGTGGACTTTTTTTTGAGTAAGTGTTGCATTGGCTACAACTTATCGGTCAACTATGTGATAAACCTACGTATAAATTGCAATCTACCTTGTAACCCTCGTAACTCCTTAAGGTTAGCTTATGGCACTAAGATGATAATGGACTTAACCTTATTGGGGTCTACATGTATGCCCACCTCAGATAGTACATAACCTAGCATGCAACTCGTCTTGATGCCAAAGAAACATTTCTTAGGGTTGAACCTAAGTTCATGATTTGAACAACGTTTAAGCACAAGGTCCAAGTCATCTACGTGGTTTTGTGCCACTTTGGACTTAATTGCTATGTCATCAATGTAATCATTAAGTAGACCTAATATGTAATCACTAAAAATGTATGTCATGACTCGTTGATAAGTTGGTCCTACATTCTTAAGTCTAAAGGGCATCATTCTGTAACAAAATGTACCCCAAGGGGTCATGAAGGTAGTACTGAGCTAGTGTTCTAGGTTGATCTGAATCTATTTGTAACCCAAGAACCCATCCATGAAGGACACCAAGGCATGACCAACCATAGTATCAACCAATTAATTAATACTAGACAATAGGAAGTCATCTTTAATGGTTGCCTTGTTCAAGTCTCGGAAGTCTATGCATATGTGTATACTTTCATTTTTCTTAGATACAACCACGATGTTGGAGACCTAGTTTATGTAGTCGACATCCCAGATGAAACCAGCTTTGTAAAGCTTTGTGATCTCATAACGGATTGCCAATGCCACATCAGGCCTAATCTTACGAGCTTTCTGCTTAACTAGTTTTATGATGGAATCAAGGATTATGTTGTGTTGCACTACTTGAGGATCTGGGCCTGGCATATTTTAATAAGACCATGCAAACATCTTGATCTTATCATTGAGTATTTTTGTGATGTTTTGGGCATGTTGAGGCTCTAACAGAGAACTAAGTTTCAATGTTTTCATCTCACCACTAGGTGTTGCTACAAGGATCTCAATAAGGGGATCCTCAGTGACATCACCTACCTCTAAATCTAAAGCCTTAACTAGATGATCTAGCTAATCTAGTGGTGCTTTTATAGATGTTACATATTCATCATAGGCTATGGGCTCAAGGTCTAGGCATTATGAATCAATGCATTATGTAAGATCATCATGAGGCCTGGTGAGGACTAGAGGTGAGTGAAGATGTTTGAACATAGCCATGTTATAAATCCTACCAAAATCTTGAAAAAGCAACTAGAAAAACATCAAGTCACACCTGTCTTAATGAAAGAAATATGCATAAAAATGAAGAAAAGTAATGTAATAAAATTCTGCCTAAGTATGCAGATGTGATGTTGAAAAGCAAGTAATGCATGGGTTCGTTTTAGGCCTTGGTAGGCCATGAAGTGCTAGTTTAAGATCTTACCAGATCATGAGGTGTGAGTTTAAGGTCTTAGTGGACCATGATATGTGCTAGATGTGTCATTCAAGCAAGACTTGATACACTAGAAAAGCAAAATTCGCTAAGGCATTCATTGGGTAGTAAGAAAAATTCAAAATTTTTCCAAGTTTGAGGGTAGCTAGAAAAATCAAAAAAAAATTCTAAGTTTTGGCAACCAGAAAAATTTAAAATTTTTCTAGGTCTAGTGACTACACTCCTATCCAACTACGCTTTGCACTATTGAGCATAGTCCCGAGGTTGGTAAAACATTAAGTGGTCTTAGGGGGTATAAAAATGCATTTCACCCTGGGTAAATTTGTCATTGCCAAAGTTGAAAACACAAACTTTTTAGAGCATAATGTAGTTGAAAGATTGTAGTTACCAAAATGTTGCATTGAAGTGGATGCCAGCACTCTAGGCTAACCAATGTAGATGAGGGAGAGCAAGCACAGGAACACCTACTATGGGCACGCATCAAAGAGCGGAGGGTGCCACCATCTACTAGGTACCCCAACTATGCTCTTCCATTCTTACCATTTTTTGCCTTTACCTTGTTGTTTCTTGCATTGGGTTTGGGGCTATGGGTGTTGGCAATGCCTTGCCATTGTAAGCGCCATCGTCGTCGTGACCATTTGGGCCATCATTGTTGTGAGGATGTTGTGAATGGTGTCAAGGTTTGAAAAGTGAAGATTTTCTTTAACTAGGATTTGATGGTAATGGATGCAAGTTTTTGTAAAAAATTTATTTTGTATTTTTTTGGAGGATGAAGGAAAATTGGTTCAGTCACAGTTGCCAAGAACAACCAACCGCATGCACAGGGTTCTATGGAAACTTTTTTTTTTTTTTTTTTGCTTCTATCACATGGGGTAGAGGATTTAGAGCTCGTTACATGGCTAGTGAAGGCTTGTTGCATGTAGGGCTCTATAAGAAATTTTTCATTTTTGAAATATGATTGGTGCACAGGGCATGGATGAGGGCTTGGCGACGATGGCCAAGAGCCACCACCCATGTGGTTGTGGATGTGACAGGGGGCTTCTACCATTTTTTTAAAAAAATTTATGTGTAGGGTAGGGATTTTGAATGTTGGTAACAACTGCAGTTTGTCATCATAGGCCAAGGATGTAGCAACGAACTGCCATTTTTTTTGCTTTTAAAATTTTTAAAATTTTAGGTGTGAGGCAAGGGTAGGGATGAGGGCATCGACAATGGCTAAGATGACATGCCACAAGGCAGAGACATGACAAAGGGTTTTTTCCACTTTTTTGTAATTTTTGCAATCTTGTTTACCCTACAAACACACAAATGAGGGTTATGCAAATTGAGGCATGGGGGCATTACATTTTGTGCCTTGTCATAGTAGGGGATGAGGGGAGACACGATGCCCAAGGGCACATTTTCTTCACCCTTTATTTTTTAGCTGGGTAGGGCAAACAATGTGGCATACAACAACATCATCGATGTGGTAGCGGGGGCTATAGTCGTGGTTGGCACTTGATGCCAAAGGCACTATGATAGTAGCTAGTTGAGTAGTGTGCAATGCCATGATGGGGGGCTGGGCAGTGGAGAGGAGAGCATTGGGGTAGTAGCCAAACCTTAGTTTACTAGCCATAGCTAGGACTATGCTCCCATCTTAGAGGTGTTGTTGACACCAAGTGTTTATTGAAATTACCCCTACTCAATAGCTAGTTTTTTTAGACTACGTTCCTTGGGGAGCATAGTTGGTAATTAGAATTTTTTGATGTTTGGGACTATGCTCTGTAGTTTTTTGGAGCATAGCCAGGGATGACCTAGAGATAGAAAGAAAATTATAGGCTTCTAGACTATGCTTCCTACAGTTATAAAAAATTTTAAAAATTTTATGCAAAATGCTAAACTTATGAAATATGAAATGCTAATGAAAAATTACTAAAACATGCAAATTGTAATGCTAAATGTGCAAACATGCAAAACAAAATGCTAATGCAATGCCAAAATGTGTTGTACCCCAATGAGTATTAGGTGTGTCAAATATATTTGTTGACATCCTATATCTGTGGGGCCTCAATGGGCCTTAAGATATTTTTGCTATCTTATGTTATGTCATGCTGATTTTTGCTAAGTTTAATTTAATGTTTTTTATCAATTTTTGCATCTAGTATATACTAATGCTATGTTTGTTACTTTTGTGATTGTAGAGTGTCATTGAAGCCAATCCTTGTCATTGTGTAGCTCGTTGGCATTCTCTATTGCATGAGTGAGTTTGTGTCCAACACACCTATGCAAATATGTGGGTGGGTTATCAAGAAATGTGGTTTTAGCCAAGGGCATCCAATTTCTTGGCATTCCTGTTGTAGTACTTTAGTGTGATGATGTGGTCACACTTAGTGGCAGAGGTTGTGAGTGTCATCACCAAAACATTGGTACCTGGGGCCAACCAATACATATTGAGATTTATGTCTGATGAGCCCACTACTAGTGATGATGGAGCAAGTGGTTCATGGCAAGGCCCTAGGGGCATTCGTCCCTTATCCAAGATCAAGCAGATGCCAGAGTTCTCTTACTACAACAAGAACAACACCCTCATTATTTCTCTGTGCATGCACACTTTATTCTAAAACCCCCCTAGAACAGTATACTGCGCTGGAGGGTAAGTACTCCTATGGTTTTTGTGTTGTATTTCTAGCTATTGGGTCATGCTAATTTTTCAAACCGCTAATTACTCATGTTTACTGCAAAACTTAGAGTTGATGCTTAGGGTCTCCACGATGAGGACACGGTTCTCGCCTTGACTCATATTGCCCTAGAGGTGTTCTCCTTTAGTTCAACCATTCAGGAGGCTATCCTTGAGCAATTGGGACCTAACCTAAAGGTTCATCCTACCCAATACCGAAAGGCATTTTAGTGGTGCAGGACCTATAATTAGCTTAATGAAGCATAGGCTAGTGGTGAGCTCAACCTTGAGGAGTTGCTTACCCCATCACCTCTATCTTGAACACCATTTTTTCCATGTAGGCATTTATCATTTTGACTCTTATGCTTGCTCACATATGCCTATTGATTTGCCTCTACATAATGCTAATGTTTTTTTGCCATTATTACAACTATAGTTGCTTCAGGAGAACTAACAGTGGTCATTGCAGGCTACACTGAGGCCACCCTCATCATGAAAGATGATGATGTGGAGGGGGTGCAACATTGGTTATGCTTTAGAGGCATTGACCAGTCGACTCACACAGGCTAGGTTGATGGACCTTTTCTTGGCCCTTAGCCCAAGCATTCTGGTGGCTAAAATGGTCACCATTATAGATTCCTTTAGCAACGATATTTGCCACTTCATCACACATGTGCGATGTGTGAGGGTAGTCCTAGAACTGAACAAGGCCTTCTTTTCTAACCTCTTTGGCCTCCCTACTAATGTCCCATTGGTTGTTGATAAGGCCAATAGAGGGGTGGATGGCAGAGGATAGATTAAGGAGTTGTTAGGGGCCACACAATCTCACAAAGGCATCTTGATTAAAGACATGCATGTGCATGAGGTCCAGAAGCTCTACCCTCTCTTTCATGCTTGTGCCTTCCTGAAGTTGCTCTTCCAAGAAAACTCCTTGAAATTGAGCACACACGGGTGATGAAGGAGGTGCTGCAGGAGGGAACAAGGTTTAAATAGACCTCCCACATTACCATCAGCCTACATGCGGAGATCACCAGGCTACACAACAACCTCCAAGTAAGGTCCCATATACACTTCACATTCTTTGCAGCATATCTACGAAGGTTTGTGGAGCTCCTGGGGGTTCAAGATAGTAGATGATGGGTAGTGCAGGACTGTGAGTAGCTATCTATGCCTTAGGTAAAGCACATGTTCACAACCACTCACTCATAGAACCCCCTAGAGGAGATTGATGAGTCATACTCAGTGATGACCAAAGGTCACCTGGGGTGGTCACATTATTTCTATGACAAAATAGGCGAGTGTCCACTAGTTGTTATTGGGCATGTAAACAAGGCTAACCACTATATTATGGAAATGGTAGGGCCATCCAAGGCAAAGATCAAGAAGCCATGCCTAATAGAGGAGGCTACTCCTACAATTGGACAGGTAATCATCAAGAAGGTCCGTCTCAAGATCCCAAGCTTGCATATAGATGTTGTAGGTTAGTATATGTATAGATGCATTAATTTTATATTTTTTATGTTTATATTATAAGTTTTTTTTTGTATACTATGCTAATGCTAAAATTTTATGTTTGTAAATTAGACAAGAGGATTTCTGAACTGGTAGCAATAGTAGTAGCAGAGATGACCCCTCCTCAAGATAAGGAGGGGGAAGCACACATGGAGGAGCTACATGAGACTATGAAGACCCTCCAGCAATTTGAGTTAGAGAGGCTATTCCACCCTCATAAGGGTGATTTTGCCAACCTCTTTGATGGCATGCAGCTGGGATATCCTCTTGCTCTCACACCTAAGGGCTTGCTAGGTAAGTGCCTTAAATTGCCATCTCTTGTTGCTATTTTTCTTTTGCATCTTTGGCTATTTAATTATTGCTTATTGTAATGTTTTGTTGTAACATTAGATGTACCTACTAATGGTCCACCATCTACACCTACCTATTGCATGAGGCCATGGGTAGAAACATTGGACAAGTTTCATGGAAGGCATTGTTGAGGATATGGTAGACCACCTACAGTAGGTAGATCTTGAGCTTGGTATGCATGTTATTGTTTTACTTTACTAATTTTAATGCTTAGTCTATGGCTAATTTTGATTTTCTTGTTATATGCCAACATGTTCTAAGCTTCCCTAGGATCCGAACCAGGTAGCTAAAGTAGATGTTGTCCTCGAGTACCCTCCTAAAGTGGGGTAGGTGCCTCATCATGTGTATGAGGTATCCAACAAGTGCATGCTTTCTTGCACAAAAGCATCATGGGTTTGCAGGCACTCGAACGAGCACCTATGGAAACACATGCATGAACTTTAGGAAAGAGTGATAAGCTAAGACAATAAAATTGAGGACCTTTAGTCTCAATATGACTTCTTGGTGGCTCGATCACGAGGTGATAGTACCTAGTGTATCACAGAGATTGATTATGCCAGGTACTAGTCAACCATTCAGGGTAAGAATGAGGCCACCTAGGAGATCATTGAGCAATGGCTATAGATGAACCTACTTGCCTAGAAGAATCAAGATTAGAAGAATTTTAGTGCTAAGGTGTGTAAGAGGGGGCATATGCAAAAGAACCACAAACACCACTATAAGCGTGAGTGAGATGCATATCTTCAGTAGCTCAAAGAAGAGTCCGTTGACCACCACCACCCTAAGATGTTTGTTAAGGCGATTGATAGGAGATGGGCCTTCAAGGTATTTTCTTGTTATATAGTGATTAGTGATTTTCCAAAGAAGGATATTTTCATGACCTTAGGTGAGGCTTTGTTTACCACATTTTCCATGATGCCGCTTGCATGGAATACCATGGATAAAGGTAAGACCCTTGTGGGTGTTAACTTTGGCCAAGAGAACTGGATGTGGCTATCTAAGGCTAAGATCCTCCAACACTTGGAGGAGGGCCTTGATAGTTTACCTCTAGACATGATCAATGCGGGACCCTCTTAGGTTAGTTTTTTATGTTTTTTTTATGCTTTTTATATTAGCTTGTATATTCCACACTTTCTTACAAGTTTGCTATTTTGTTGCATTGTTGATAGGCACTAGGCAATGTCACAAGCCTGAGCAGCATAGCAAATGAAGAGAGACCTCCAAACCCACCTAGCACCACTAGTTGAGCAGATCCTAATGTACCCTTACTATTGGGAATTTTTGCATTTTTTATGCATATTTTTGCATGGTGCGAATGATCATACTATGTTATTTATATGAGATGTAATGTTATTTTTTTCCCATATGGAGTGTATGATGAGTAGACTTTTGCATTTGTTCATTAAATGTTTTGATTCTAATAACACAATGAATTTGATGCGACTAGGCCACAACAATTGCTAGTTTTAGGCCATTTTGGGTCACATGTGTAAACCATGCGTTGGTAGTTTTAGGCCACTCTAGGCCCCAGTGGTAGTTTAAGGTCATTTAGGGCCACATGATAGAAGGAAACAAGTTGCTAGTTTAGGGTCATGGTGGGTCGTGTGCTAGTTTAAGGCCTTTTCGAGCCACACAATGTAAGGGATATTGCTAGTTTTAGGCTATGGCAGGCCATGCCAATAGTTTTAGGTCATTCCAAGCCATGTGATGCTAGTTTAAGGTCATAGTTGGCCATTGTTTTTGTAATTTTGAATTTTATAATTTTTATGTATTTTAAATTTAAGCAAGAAAAAATGCAAACTAAGCAAAATTTCAATAATAAAAGAAATAAATGATTAATAAGGTAAATAATGAAAAAAAACAAACAACTAGGCTAAATGAAATTCAAGAAAAATACAAACAAGCAAAGTATGTAGAAATGGAGGTAGGCAAGCACCTTGTGCATGTTGGACTAAGGGGATGCCTTACTTGCGCATTTGCTTCCTAATCTGTTGTGGGTTAGGGGGCATGTAGGGCTTTGATAGTATAATGTGGTACTCGCCTTGACCTTTGTCAACTATGTTGAAGGGAAATTCTACCCACAAAGAATCCTCCAAGAGGTTATTAGCTCCCTCTGGTTCTTTAGGTTGGTCTGCCTCACATGTTTTACCTTCGTCTTTTGTGGGAGGCACATCAGCAATGAACTCCACCTCCAACCCTTGTTCAATGTCAATGTTGTTAACAGTCAGAGGGGCTACATTGTCATCATAGATGATAACCTCTCCACCTTTGTATGGAAGATGTATTTATTGGTGGATTGGGGAGGAGATAGCTCGCATTTAGGCCAACTAGGGTTTGCCCAAGATCAAGTTGAATTCGGGCATCTCCTCGATGACAATGAATTCTGCTGTAGTGGGAAATTACTCCCCTACCATGAAGGCTATTGTGATAGTTCCCCTAATGACAATACATGACCCATTGAAATATTTTAAGCACATTATTTTTATAGGTTTGATTTGGTTAGCAAGACTCAACTTGTTAAAAAATGTGTATGGGATGCCATTGGTTGTCACCCCAACATCGATGTGCACCTTGTGAATTCTGAACTATCCCATGCAGATTGTGATAAACACTAGCATAGTGATGACCTGACCCTTCTTATGGTCAAACTTGATTGCCTCATTGTGAAATACCAAATGTGTTAAGCTCAATTCCTATGGTGTAGAGGACAACATCATAGCGTGGATGGATTGCTCATCTGTTGGGATCTCCTCTGTAATAGAAATGGAGGTCATTATCATGTCATACAAACTTAACATTGTGTTTTTTTTATTTTAGAGCATGTTTGACTTGGGCCAATGCATCAAGAAAGTCTTTGCCACTGTTTGCTACCTTGGTGTTGACAAATCTCTCATGGAGGAGATTTGGGCTTCACTTGCCTTACTTGCCTTGGAGCCTCAGTGCTCTATTGTTGGTTGCTTATGATGGCCTTCTTGGTTGATTGGACCATGGGGACAGAGGACAAGGGGACATGCTTTGGTGGGCCTAGTGCCCTTTGCTCTTGGTTCTACCTAAGCATTTGATTGGCAAGGCATTCATTGGGCCTCCAAAGTTGCCCTCTCGATTACTTGTTGGCATCGCTTGTAAGATGGAATTTTAGGTAAGCAAGGACTAATGCATGCCCCATCATGGAACTCTAAATAAGTGATGAGTCCACATGGTGTGACACCCTTATGACAAAGGATGATTGGGCGATTGCTACTACAACATGTTGTGGGGCCCTAATCACAAAGGGGGTTATGGTTACCCAAGGTGGTGCTTTAACGACCAAAGGGATCCTTGAACTATTTGAGGATGAGGAGGCCCTAGTGTCATCAAAGGGTACATGAACCACAAATGGCTCTTGCACTAGTTCTAAATCATCAATGCTAATAGCATTGATGATGTACCCTGCACTATTTGCATTGAGGGGATCCTTATAAACCTTCATTAATTAATTTTTTGGGAAAAATAGGTTGGTTGCATCAAGGACCACTTCATCCCTATCAATCATGCATTGTATGTCATCATGTAAGGCCATGCAAAAATCTATATCATGACCATACCATTGGTGATATTGGCAAAATTGGTCCAATCTAAAATGCTTAGGGATCGAAGGCTCATTTCGTAGTGTAGCTAAGGGATTCTTGAGAAGCTCATAATATCAATCATGCTACTTATGAGCATCCTTGGACATTTACTTATACTAGATGTATCCAGCGTGAAGCACTTGGTCCAAGAGCTTTGATAGCTTGATGGGTTATAGTGTGTACTTCAAGTGATCCTTGCCCTCGAAGTTTGGCCTTGGGGCAATTGGTGTCGTGGCCATCGACAATGTGGGCTGGTTGGTCACCATAGTGTTAAAGCCAGTTGCCTTATTGTTATTGGCCAAGGCCTTAAATGGCTTGGCCATTAGTTTGGCATTGTTTGGCTTAGCGTCGTCAGCCACCATTGCTACAATTGTGGTTGTCTGCTTGCCCTTGTCTTTGTCTTTTTCTTTCTTTGCATGTAGGTTTTTATAGGCCACGTAGGCCAAGCCTTTGTTAGCCTTTGCCACATCCTAATGCTTTTGGTTTGAGTAAATGCTTGGCTTAAGGATTGCAAGGCAAGGTAAGACAACTTTAACTTAATGAAGTCATGCACTATACCTTTCAAAATGGCCAGTAGGTGCATTTCTATGATAGGCTCACAGATTTCGTTAAGTGATGCACTTCATCACTGAATGAATTTTTGCATGGGCTCTAAGTGGCCCTACTTAACTTGCATCAACTGATCCAGGGTTGCCTTAGGCTTCAAGTTATACTTGAAGCATGTGATAAATTGAGTAAGCAACTCCTTCAAAGAAGAAATAGAGGCCCTAGGGAGTCCATGGTACCAATCTAGTGCCTTGTTGGTTAAAGACATGGTGAACACAAGAATGATTGCATATAGCCATCCTTGTAGTAGAAGGCATTTAGACCAGAAAGTCACTATATGAGCTTTAGGGTCCCCTTCACCATTGTATATGGTGAATTAGAGTAGAGGGACCCTAGTGGGCAATGCCAGTGGTGGAACTACAAGACTGATCAAATCATCCTGAAAAAAGTCCATCACATGGATATTTTTAGAGGAGGTAGCCTTGATCCACTTGACCTCTTTGGTTAGAGTTTGAATAAGTTGGAATTCTTAATCTATACTTGGGGAGGTGGCAGCGGGCTACATCAGTTGTGCTACCCACTCTACTATTTAGGTGGCCAATGACCTGGTTGTAGGTTGTACGACCATGTGAGATACTTGTTGTGTGGGCTGTGACACAAGCACAGCAGATGGGCCCCACCACGTACTTGTGGGTTAGGCTATTGTGAAGGGTGTCAACATGACAAGTGTGACATATGATGCCTGAGTCATGTGTAGTGGGAAAATTTTCATTGTATGCACATAAGGCTACATAGGTGTAACAATGGCTGGCACGAATGATGAAATAGGTTATGAAGGTATGACAAAGGAAAAGCTAAAAGGATGTGTAACATCCTGGTGCGTCTGCTATGTCTAGTGGGTCACCACCACAGGCATTGACCTGGGATATGACCCTGGACCTATGACTATCTCCAAAAGAACAAACTGACGAGACTAGGGAGGGAAGAAAGTAGGGTTTGTCCACTAAAACAAGGTGTGGAAGGAGTCATCATGCTCAGATCAAGCTTCAAACTCATCCTGCTTCTCCTGTAGGGGCTCCTCATAGTCTGTCCCTACCTCATAACCGATGTTTCATATGAGGTTATCCAGCATTCACTGGTAGGGCTCCATGAGTGGAATGAAATCCACAATGGAGGGAAAATATTCCTTCCCATTTTAGTGTATAACCTCAAAACTACATTTGGCATCCATTTATCGGTGGTCTACATACAAACCTGCCTAGAGCCTCACGCAAACCAAGTTATACTGCTCATCGTTGAGCACCATGTACTCGAGAGGTAGGTTGCACAACGTAAAAGATTACCTCTACTTTACTAGGATAGGACTGATAGGATGGTCAATTTGGATCTCCTACTGAGCAAGCCAGATAACAACTACATTTGAAGTAGAGGTTAAAGGCTACTTGGGATTCATGATGCAAAAGGGAAAGATGCAAAAGTTTCTAGATGCAAAAGGGAGATAAGAAATTAGAAAAAGAATTAAGTGTGAAAATGTAGAAAAAATGGTTAAGTATAAAATTTCTGAAAAAATAGCTAAGTGTAGAAAAATGTAGAAAAAATGACTAAGTGTAAATTGTCAGAAAAAATGGCTAACTCCAGGACTACGCTTAGAGTCGACTATGCTCCCTATGTTGGGTGTCAACTATGCTCTGCTAAGCACCTAGAATTTGGCTAACTATAAGGTGTACACTTTGGTGTTGTTAAGCAGGGTTCAAGGGGAACCAACGATGGGATCCAATCTACACTAATGGTTTGTAGACAACTCCTATGTTGGCTTGAGATCTAGCTACTACTGAAGTAGGTCCACAAGGATGTGAGGTTTACACTAGCTCGAAGCTAGTAATGGTGGTGAAGAGAGCACACAAGACAACAACCAAGGGAGACAGTAGAAGGAAATGGCAGAGGCCCTCCTTCTAGCACCAAAAAGCTATAGCAACCAAAAATGTTAGAGGTTGGAATGGTACATAGAGAGGTCTGCAATCATACAGCTTTGACCATGCATCCATGTGAGTGACTACTGGAAATAGAGGCAGGATGCCTAGAATGGTCTTGTCGATTGAATAGGGACTTACAGGGTGTTACACTAAAATGAATGCTAAGGATTTACATGGTGTTTGCAATATCCACAATGTCAACTAGGGTGAGCATAGTTGAAGTCTTTGATGCAAAACAAGGGTGAAAACATGAGAATATATGTAGAAAAATAGTGAAATGTGAGTAAAAATGCCAAAAAAATGCAAAGGGAATGAGCAAGAGAGAAATTGGCACCAACCCAAATGGGGGAAAGCATAGTTAACTACAAAGAAAGGTGAGGAGGTATGCGATGTACAAATAGGCATAGTAGGTAGTGTAGTCATATTCTTAGGGTGTCTGGGTTATGAAGACTAATGACTACCATGAAATCTAAGCCTACTAGGTTGGCCATCATAATGTCCTATAGGTTGCAGTTTCCTACAGTATGCAAGGGGGTGTGCAACAGTGCTATGATGGTGATGTGCAACAGTGCTACGATGGTGATGTGCAACAGTGCCAAGTGTTGTCCCAAACTTCTTCCAAAATGCCAAGTGCACTCNTCCAAAGTTCTTCCAAAATGCCAAGTGCACTCAAATGCCAAATGCCAAAATACCAATTAAATGCAAGAATTTCCAACCCCTAAAATATGAAATGATTGGGTATTTATAAGGTTAGAGTTTCCATGAACTATGGATCAGGAAGCACGTGGCAGAGGGGTAGTTGGAACTACGCTAGCCCCAACTATGCTCCCACTAAAGCAAATGGTGTTCTACTAGTGTGCTTTAATGGACCTTGTGAGACTACCAGACTATGACTACGTTGCCAAGACTACATGTGTGAGTGTTAAATAGATAACAAAGTACCTAAAAATAATGCAAAATAGTGTAGTTTTGAAGACAATGATCTAGGACTACACCGTCCACTTTCTCAAGTGGTGTTAAGTGTAGGTACAATTTGGGAGCAAATGGAGGGTGCAAAAGAAATGCAAACTACTAATGTTGCTTACTGAAGGAATGTTAGAGATGAGATGAAGGCTAGTGTTAAGTTCTGGAGACTTCTGGAGGTAGTTCTGTATGGCTACGCTAACTACGCTCTAGAGCATAGTCCAACAGTTAGACAAATTTTGTAAAAAGTGTGTTCCAATGCTAACTACATTGACTATGCTCTAGAGTGTAGTCCAATAGTTACACAAATTTTGTAAAAAGTTTGTTCCAGTGCTAACTACATTAACTATGCTCTAGAGTGTAGTCCCAGAGGTGAAAGTGTAGCCCTAACACTTAGAGAAATCTGACAAAATTGATGTCTTCATGTAGACTATGCTAACTATGCTTTGGAGCGTAGTAGGGAGAGTAGCCTTCGAAGTTAGAAAATTTGATAAACTATTTTTTTCATCCCAAGCATGCTTGATAGCTTTTGGCTTGATACTTAGGCAAATCTATAAAGCTAGCCCTTGGTGTGTTGACTATGCTTTGGAATGTAGTCCCAGCAAGAAGAGCATAGTGCAACCCTTAGAAAATTTTGCAGCTGTTATCAACACTTTAGAAAATTTTTGCAAATCTTGACTATTTATATAAACTATGTTGACTATGCTCTAGAGTGTAGTGCTAGCAATGGGAAGCATAGTCTTAACACTTAGAAAAAAATTACCAAGCTTTGACACTTAGACAAATTTGCAGTTGAGACCTGGGAGCCCAAATTTGGTGGTATTTCAGTAAGTACATGAAATTAGAAGAAAAGATCATTAGTACCTATGATGTAGAAATAGATAAGTTGGAACAACTAAGAAAAAGACACTCTTACCCTCAAAACAATCAGAAGGAAGAAATGGACTAGGAACACTCGAAGATCCTAGACATAATTGAACCAGAGCCACTAGAATTAAAAGCCCTACTTGCAACATTAGAATATAAATTTCTGAAAAAGAAGCTCATGATTATCAACACTAACCTAGACAAAGAGCCAAAATAAAAACTACTAGAAGTGCTCAACATATGGCCTACCACATTCACATGGTCTTATGATGAGATCATAAGAATTGATTCACAAATTTTTCAATATCAAATCTACACCGATCCTACAATCAAACCATGACATCAACCTCAATTAAGGCTTAATCCTAAACACAAGGAGGTAGTTAGGCAAGAATTGAAAAAGTTGCTAAAGGTAGAATTCATTTATCCAGTTGTGCATAGTGAATGGATAAGTCCTTTGGTAATCATTCCAAAGAAGGAAGGCAAATGGCACGTCTACATTGACTTCTGATTGTTGAATTCAGCTATGTTTAAGGATCATTTCTCATTGTCATTTGTTGATTAGGTCATGAACATAATTTTAGGACATAAGTATTATAGTTTTCTAGATGCGTACAATAGATACAATAAAATCTGCATTGCACCTAGAGACCAAGAGAAAACTACGTTCACCATTCCATGGGAAACATTTTCTTACAAACATATGCCTTTTAGTCTGCGCAATGCACTAGCAACCTTCCAAAGACTAGTTTTAAGCATCTTCCAAAAGCATATAAGGAATGGTGTTGATGTTTTCATGGATGATTTTTCCATGTACGGGCTAGACTTTAAATAAGCACTAGAGTGGCTATAGTAGGTACTCAAACGATATGTTAAAACCAATCTAAAGCTCAATTGGAAGAAGAGCCATCTTATGGTCTAGGAATGCATAGTGCTAGGACACAAAATCTCCTAGAAGGATATAGATGTAGATCCCAAAAAAATTAGAGCCATCCAAAACATCACTGAACAACCACAGACAGTAAAAGATGTAAGATCCTTTTTGGGTCATACAAGATACTATAGAAGATTTATTGAAAAATTTTCAAAAATAGCCAAAATACTTATAGAACTCACAAAGAAGGATGCATCTTTTGAGTGGACCTAGTCATGTGAAAAGGCATTTGAAGCTTTGGAGTAGAAGTTAGTTGAGACACCAATCCTCCATGCTCTAGATTAATCAAGGCCTTTTCATATTATGACTGATGCTTCCAACTATGTGCTTGGGGTAGTATTGACACATCTTGATGATCAAAAGAGACCATACTACATACACTATGCCAACAGAAGCATCATGAGAGCACAATTAAATTACACTACAACTAAAAAGGAGTTGATGGTCATGGTGTATGTGCTTGAAAAATTCCACCATTGTGTGCTCAATTACCAAGTTTATGTCCACAATGATCATAGTGCTATCCAATTTTTGATGAACAAGCTAGTGGTTAGTCACTCACATCCCATCTAGAGATAGTAGAATTGTATGTTTATTTTTTGATGTGGTAAGAATTTTCAATGTAGTTTGACCTTTCTTAATATCATGTATTCTACACATCATTGGTTTTCTTTGTTTTAGCTATCATACTTCCATTGTATGATTACTTGATCCTAGGCATCACCCTACCCTAGCTAGGATTGGATGTTACATAGTTCTAGAATGATATGATGGCTTGTGATTTTTCAAGAGTTTGACATCACAATGACTGATAAGAAAGGAATAGAAAATGTAGTGGTTGATCATTTATCAACGTTGAGATGGGATCTATACAACCAAGTAAAACCTTTAGTAAATCAATTTCCCAACAAGGACCTATTTACTAAAATAGTAAAGGTTGTAGATTCAACAAGGAAGCCATGGACCGTAGGGTACCTAACTTATCTCATAACACAAGTGCTTCCTACTGAATAGAGTAGAAAACAATGAGAATAATTCTTTCATAGAGCCAAATGGTATATGGAAGTCAATGACAACCTGTACAATATTTGTGTAGATGGGCTTGTTAGATGGTGTGTGCTAGATCATGACTAGTAGAGAGATTTACAAGACACCCATGATGGTCCATGTGGTGGCCACTATGCGAGTGTAGAATGACACATAAACTATTGATGGTAGGCTACTTTTGGCCTACTCTATTCAAGGATTCCCACATGTTTGCATAATCTTGCAAATGCTGCAAAGAGATGGAGAAATTATAGCTAGATATGCAGGACCACAACACTGGATATAGTTGTTGGAGCCTTTTGATATTTGGGGAATTGATTTTATGGGGTCCATTTAACTGATGTCAAATGGAAAAGTGTATATTATTGTGACTATGGATTATTACAGAAAGTGGGTAGAGGCAGCAACAGTGAAAGACTATACAATAAAACAGCTGCCAAGTTTTTTCAACAACATGTGGTGAACTAATTTAGAGTACCTAGAATGCTAATATTAAATAATGAAACCCACTTTACTAGTTCTAATTTTAAGAAACTCATACAATGACTTGGGGTTAATCATAAACTAACAACACCATACCATCCCCAAGCAAATGGTCAAGCTAAAGTCACTAACTATGAAATTACTAGAATACTCACTAGGATAGTTAGTAGATTTAGATGAGATTGGAGTATGAAATTAAATAATGCTCTATGGGCCTAGAGGACATCCTAGAAACTACCTATAGGATACATCCCATTCGAGTTAGTCTATGGCAAGTTTCCAATACTTCTAATACAGGCAGAGCTTCACACTTTAGCTACTATCAGTGAACTTGACCTTGATTTAAGTTTAGGCCAAAAAGAACATATAATGAATTTTAATATTTTAAATGAGAGTCAGCTAGTAGCACTCGTGGGTAGTGAAGTTCATAAGAAATACTCTAAACTTAGGCATGATTCATAGATAAGGAACGTAAGCATCGAACTAGGTAATAAGGTCCTTTATTATAATCTTAGTCATTACCCCAAAAAGCTAAATTTCAAACACTTTGGGAGGGACCATACATTGTACATGCCACTTATCCATTTGGTGCCTTACACATTCACCATCCATCTATCCCACATAAGCTTATCCTCATTAATATCCAACAAGTCAAACCATACTACAAATATTCAAAAGAGTCTATCCAACCTACCTACCAATCTTCTACTTGTTGTATCTTTCACTTACCTAATTTCAACAATAGTCATGGGGGTGTCAATCTAGAGTCGTAGGTACCTTACTAAAGTTTTTATATTCTTTTCATTTTTCACATTCTTTGATATTTTCTCATTCTTTTACACTTTTCCATTTCTTAAAACTTCGATATTCTTTCACATTTTTCAATTCTTTTAAAATTTTTCATTCTTTACACTTTTTCATAATTTTTACTATCTTTTCCATCCTTTTATACTTTGTTTTCAAGCTATTCATAAATAATTTTGATTATTAATAAGACACATAAAATATAGGCAAGATGTAGTCCAATAAGGTGAAGATTTCTCTATGTTTTCAAGTCATAAGAGATTGATTATTTACATAGTGAGCCCACATCATCCATCCATCCATTCCATTAATAAGAGGTTCTTACCATGGCCATAGTGATATTCATTTTCATCATACAACTAAGAATAAACTTGTGATCATTATGCCTAGAAAGAAAAGTGAAGAACCAAGTGGGAATGTAAAGGATGTGACATCAAGGGGATTTGTGGATTTTCTCATATTGCTATTGTGAGTTCTATCCTATTGCTAAGAAAGTATTATATCCTTATAGATCTAACAAAAAATGGGAGTAAGATTACAATAAGTGCTACCTTATCATGTCACTAGAAAGACATGTTACCCATGCTTGAAGGTAGTCCTCTAGTAAGGTTGACACAATTAAAAATAAAAGAGCACAGAATAATTTTTTGGAGGTCCCACTAGAAATACATGTTACCCATGCTTGAAGGTAGCATCTTCTCAAAATGTAACATAATAATAAATTACTATGAATAAAACTCCTCCCTTGGATAATACACCAAGTGACAATACCCCTTGTAACATTGATAGTCTTATGATTGTAATTCCAAGCGATGAAATAATGTGATGTCACTAGAATGTGGTCAGGACTTAGTTTGAATCTTAAACAAAAAGGCTAATGATTACCTTAGCCACTAATAAAACACAATAATTCATTATGCCAATGGTAAGACACCTCACATCTTGATTTCTACAATCCCTTATAAGTCCATTTCATCTTACTATTTGAATAGTCATAACTTATGATTTTATATAGCATAGTGTTATTTTTCCAAATTGGTGGTACTAACATGTGTGTTTTGCTAAATAGGTATGCATTACATTCAACTCCTAAGGACACTTCTAGTCATGGTTATAAAAGGGCAATAAGGGCTTGATCCTGCTTTGGGGAGGATCCACTTGTATAACTATTTTATCTTACACCTACCAAGCAATTCCACATCATCTTGAACCTTCCAAATATCAATAAAAACTTCCCATATCACTTACACTCTCGATTCTATAAATATGAATTCATTACCCTTCTTACCCAACTTATGAACTTTTGTAGCTTGAGATTCCCTCTCTATGAACTTCTAATGATAGATTTTTGACAAAACTAAGCATATTTTCATCATCCAAACCCTGTAAGCTACCTTAAACCCTTCTAAGAATCCAAAGAAATTAATGTTTTCCATCCAATCCTCATGAAAAATGCATTTTTGTGGGCTTTGATATCCAGTCACCAATATCGGGTTCGCATCGATATCATATCCCTGATGTCAAGTCCTTGATATTAGGTCCCACAAATCTATATATACATAGGGACTTAGAAAATTTGTTCATCAATTTTCATTTGCAACAAGGGAGATGTTTTAGATTTGCTTTTCCAATATGAGCTTTGACCTCCTAGCTTACCCAAGCCATAACTTGATCAATATTGCTCTAATTTTTGTAATTTTTGAACCTATTTGATCCCGAAGAACTCAACCTAGTTGTGGGGGGTGTGGGGATGTGGGTTTGGGGGGGTTCTAGTGAGGAAAATCTTAGCCAATTTTTTGAAAAATTCTAACACCCAGAAGGTACTTTAAGGGTAAATATGAAGAGATAATTGGAATTTTTAAAGAATAATAAAATATACTAAAGCCAAAACACTCAATTAATGGTCTTTAGGATGAATAGCCATCATACATAGGGATAAAATGAGCAATTATAAAAGGTTATCAAGAAATTAACACCTATGGGGTAACTTTTTAAAAACTTCTCTAACTCTGCTATCTTAGCAACTAAGAACTTAATGAAATAAAGGGTATGAGTAAGGTATGAAATAGTTAAGAATACATAGAAAAACCTTAGTAATTCTAATTCCTTAATGATTGTAGATGATCCCAAGAAGAGGAGGAGCATAAGGAGGACCATCACAAGGAGTAAGAAAATGACCAAGAAGCCAAGGTAAAGGTAAAAATGGAGGCCAAGAACCAAAACACGAGGAGCAAGAAGCAAGATTGTTTAGCATTTATCAAGACACTCTTGCTATAGTACAATCGGCTGAAGGAAAAGTAGATGAACCATGAGTTGAAGGACAACACCTCACGTTTTCACAGGACTACCTTTAAGCAATTCAAGAAAGATCCATCCTAACCATGGTCATCATGGAAATGAACTTTGGCCCATTTATGGAATTTGTTCCTAAAGCAGTATGAATGCAACTCCAAGCGTCATAACTATGGCCTATCTTGTCATAAAATGATGAATGATACCTTGGAGAAACTTATTAGTTTTGGAACAAGGAAGAGGGTACTACTATCAACATTGGATGAGTCTCAATGTCATTCTCAGTCAAGGCAATTTTAGAAGCTTTGAACATACCCAACAAAGGGGCATGGGTAGCACATCTATCCACCCAATCTGATCTTGAAACCAAGAAGTTGTGGCTAAAATGGGCTTATGGAAAAGAAGATAAAGGCTACAATGAACTAACTCTAAAGGAGAGAATATACTTCAAAATTGGCACTTATCATCTATTCCCAACAAAAGGGCTCATCAACTATCAACTTATGTGGCTAGGGGAAGTATAATTCTAATGGGCAAGCACAATGCCAACCTTGCAGAACTCTATTTTATGAATAAAAAAGGATAATTCAAAGAAAGAAATGTAGGAAAGCCAACACTTCCATTTCCTTACCTTATTAGGAAGTTATTCAAGTAAGCTAGAATCTTGGGATACACTAATGATGTTCCCAAGAGAGCCTAGAATGCTTCATACGCTGAGTTGCTCAAACCAGCACCACCAAGAAAAGACCATGATGAGGAGGAAGAGCAAGAGTAACAACAACAACATCAAGTAGGGTCCAGTAGCCAATAGCAATAGTAGCAACAACAAGAGCGATGAGAACAATAAGTCCCATTGCTATCACTGCAAGACTATAGATTGTTGATGAGCCATTTGCAGTAGATTGTAGAAATAATTAGCTAGGGAACCAAGGAAGAGGCCAATCTATACAGAGTTATCAATAGTGCTATTAGACCCACAATTTTAGCTGATCCAAAAAGTGGACAAATTTCATTATAGTCAAGAGGAGAGATATTATCACAACAAATCTTTAGGAATG
>MNCI01006315.1:411731-433506 GCA_015680685.1 Gnetum montanum
CATTGACTTTTGCATCATGACTTGGCAATATTATTAACAAAAACATAAAACATAAAGAAAATGATGCAAGAACAAAGAAAAGTATAAAGAAATGAAAAAATAACAAAAAAATGGAAAACATATTAAGAATTAGAAAATTTTGAAAGAAATGGAAAAATGATAAAAAATTGTAAAACAAAAAGGTGAAAAACACTTATTAGTTCTTGAACTAGGATGGAGCATCTTTAAGCATTTTAAGGAGGGCAAGAAATGTTGGTACATTTTGGTCATTTAATGGAATAGAATTTTCAAGTTTTTAGCATTGGAAAATAAATTATTATTGATCAAAAAGGAGTGATTATGATGGAAATTAAAATCAAGGTAGCATTTTTAACCATTCACATTCAACAAACTAATGGGGAATACAGCGAGGTGACATATGAAATCCTTGCAACTATAGATTGTAGTAGTGTAAGAAAATGCATGTCAATGATTGTTCATGAGCATTCTACTGGCCAAATTATTCTTTTATGTAAAGGTGTAGATAATGTAATCTTTGAGAAGCTTTCTAATACACCAAAAGATTGAAGATTTGATACTTCTAGGCATATAAAAGAGTATGCAAAGAATAGGCTTGAGAACCCTAACATTGACTTACCACTTTATTAATAATGAATATTTTGAGTGTTGTCAGAAAAAATGGAAAGATGCCAAGTATGAGTCTTCGGAAATTTTGGCTACTGATATTAAAAATAACATGATTTTAGTTGGGACCATTGCGATTAAGGATAGGTTATAAGAAGGTATTTCCAAGATAATTAAAAAGTTAGTAGATGGAGGTATCAATATTTTGGTTTTAAGTGATGACAAGATGAAAATAGTAATAATCATAGGTCAGGCTTGCAAACTTCTGCAGGAAGGCATAAAGTAGCACATTCTACAGCTGGAAGATGACAATACAATTGTTTTAGATCAAATAATGAATAGGAAATATTCAAAGTAAGATAGCTTAAAAGAAATATATGAGAAGATTAAATGTTGGAAATCAAAATTGGAAGATGTTGCATTGCAGAAAGTTCATGTAATTATTATTAATGGTAGCTCTCTTGATGTAGTTCTTTTAGATAACAATGTGAAGCTATAGTTCCTATGGATTTCTCTTCAATGCATATCTATCATTTGTTGTCGTGTTTCTTCAAAGAAAAAGGCTTTAATTATAAGACTTGTACACAAGTAAGGATAGAAAATTTGCTTGGTAGTTGGTGATGATGTTGTTGTAAATGCAGCTCCTCCAGATGAGATTTTTATTTTGATGAGGCTAGAAAACTACTACAGACTTCTATCTTAATGAGGCTAGAAGCTGTTTGAAACAAATTTCACAAGATGGGGAAGAAGAGCACAACACGAGCTGGACCCTGAGAATAGGCTAAATGCATTTCCTTTAACTTGTGTAGAACCTGCAATACTTCTATGTGATCATGACATTCAATGTAAATCAGAAAATGTGATGTATGAAGACAAGTTGTAGATTACACAAGATAATACCCAATTGTTGGAACTAATCAATAATTACCACAACTTTTGAATTACATCTCTAAAATAACCCATCATGTCAAATTAGTTTCATAGTGAACACACCATTCACAGGTGCATATAGAGTGTCCTCTCATTGCCATTGCCATTATTACTAGAATGAGAAATATGAAAACTGGTGTCTGATTCAGAATCAATATCAAGATCAATCTGTTGAGGCTAACATCACCCATGCTAGGCATAGGGCCATGTTCAACAATTTTCTACTCATTCAAATAGGGGTGGAGGACTACAGTTAGAGCTATTGGGCTTCCAGCTCCCAAATTCGTGAAAGAAATCATTGGATCCAGGGACCAAGAAGGAAACTAGCAAATGATAGTTTCTTTGTTTCTTTTTTGTGCTATAGTGGATAGCCTTCTCTCTCTCCCTGTGTAGGCACGTGCATGATAGGTGACACATGGAAATCAGTGCAAGCCGATAACAACGCAGCAAACACGCAAACGATGAGGCAAACAAGTAGAGGTTTGAGCAGCAAGTGACACATTGACGATAGTGGGCATGGCAACAATAGTGCATTGCAAGTGATGTCAACAGACAACAACACGTGTGTGGCATGTGCTACCAGTGATGGTAGTCTATAGGCATGTGACTCAAAGTGATGTGACAGCAGGATGCATGACAATAGTGGTGCGTTGGTCCCAGTAGCCAAAGTAAGTAAGCGATCAATCAACAGTAGGTGATCTCTCTCTCTCTCTCTTTGCTGTCATTAGAGCTGCAAACGTGCATGGTAGTTAAAGTGATGGCTTGGTCTCTCTCTCTCTCTCCCCCTTTCCCATTAGTAGCACGGGAATAGGTGATAGGCTCTATCGGTAAGTGGTGGCGGACATTAGGAGTCTCTCTCTTTCTCTCTCTCCTTGCATGTGACAATAGTAGTAATAGGGACAAGGAGTGGTAGCATGTTCTTGCAATGAGAACGATCTTCCTCTCTCTTCTAAAGCTACAGGCACATGGTGGATGGCTATTGCGAGTGATCTCTCTCTCTCCCTCTTCAGTGGTATTTGGGGTTTTCCTGCTCAATAGTGAGCACCACTAGCAACGATGGATCGATGACAATAGTGGGGGACCAGGGAAAATTTAATTTTTTGGTTACCTATTGTATTCTTGAATTTCAAAGATAATTATTCAAATTTACTGATTTTTCAATTTAATTCACTTTCTTATGGAATGTCACATAGCCCTCTTCAACTAAGATGATGCCCAAGTTTCTGTACCCATATGGGAGGCACCATAACAATAGTCTCCTCCAAAAAATTTTTCCCTGGGTGTTGGTGCATCCAAAATTTATGCATCAACACAATCTTTGTGCGAATTGGTTTAAGTAGAGTCTTCAAATTAGGATCAGATTCATCATAGAAAAACTGAGCCAAAGCCATGCCTCCTAGGCAGGAAAAGAAAGGGAGTAGATCCAAATTAATTAGCATAACTTCATAGTTGAAGTTGGATGATGATGATAATGTTCTTATTTTTTATTCTTTTGTTACTAATTCTATGCGAGAATCATCAATGAGATCAAATAGAAGAAATGTAGATAGAAAAAGTAGATTGATGTCCTTCTCTGAAGTCAATTCTTGCTATGCTAATATCCTACCACATGATCCTTTGTCAAGGTGAAATTTTGCAATGTGTGAGCAATTGAAATGGAGGAGAGAAACACTAGGGTTTTCCCCACCATTTTCAGAAATGGTAATCTTAATAGCAACCTACGAAAGTAAATCTTTCATTGCAATGACAGATCTCAAAAATCTTAGCATCAGACCCATTGTGAATCTGTCGAAGGCCGATAAACATTTGAAGGAGTTTGCGAGCAAGTGTCACCATAATCTTGCCACAATCACTAACAAAATCATTGATATAGGTTGCTTATGTTCTCAAGGATAGTATAAACTACATAACATCCAACAATGCCATTGATGAAAACATGAGCATAAGCTTCACAACTGCAGTTTCACATGCTCTCAACTTTTATTTTTAGAGTTAGGAGAAAAATAGTTTACACCAGCATAGCATACTACTACCTCATCACCTATGCAAGCAGATTGCAAGACTAGTTGTTTCCAAGCCATTATTTATATTGTGAGATCATTGTAGTTTTCCTTACAAAAATATTAAATTTAAAAATATTATTATTAATTAAAAAGAAAGGGAATTTATGTCCTTTATGGATTAAACATTTGGCAATTATAATATCTACGGTAGTTATAACTAACTACCATAATGGTTGCAACTTTCCTTAGTGGTTGTAATTGAATTTTAATTTCCCATGGCAGTTGTAACTACTAAATTGAACACTTGGCAACTATAGCATTTAAATCTATGGTGGTTACAATTAACCTCCATAATGTTTGTAACTCACCGTAATTTTTCATGATGATTTCTAATTTCTAGTTTTCTTATGGAATTTTCCTCTCTGGGGAAAATTAGGAGTAGATTGGCAGAATTTTGGTTTATGTGTTTCTAGTGTACTATAGGGACTATATAGACTAAGTAATTTGAAAAAATAGGAATCTTTAATCACTCATAGTATTTGACAGAGCTAGCTAAATTTCTTTTATGATAGCTAGTTACAATTTCATACACAAACCCTATTAATGTTTAGTTCATTTCATAACCACTGAGTTTATTTGAAGGTATTTGGGTCTTGGTGTTGTTAGAAGACTAGCAAGCACCTAAACCCTATTTTAAGGAACACCTTCATTTGCTGTGATCCCAAAGTCGTGAGATCAAAGGCTAAACATTGGTAGTCCCAAATGGTTGCCAACACTTATGTTTGATATCGAACATAAAAATAAGGTTTTGCAGCTTTTGATAGTCACTTATTCTCCTAGCTAAGTTCTCAATAATAGATGGTTGATCAGTGAATTTTCTCTTGAGAACTTCAAGCTCTATGTTAGCGACTTCCAACTTATTTTCTATCTATTTGTGGAGCTTGAACTCTACCTCATAAAGGATATAAAACTTATTTCTCTAGTTCTATCCTAGGCCTCCTCATGGTTAGCATTGCCAAGTTTACATATTAGAGGTTGGAAAACTCTATATATTTAGTTATCTCCTTGATTTGCAACTCCTTTAGCTAGATCTTTGCTTGGTTATATGTGTTGAATCCATCAAAGTTGAGTTGCCAAACATCACCTCTTTGCTAAAGCTACTGAAAAGTCTCATTTGCCTTCACCTTGGCTAACTTGATCTTCTTCTCATTAACCTTCTTAAGCATCCTGACTTGGTCCCTATAATGGTTTTTAATTGATTCATACTTTGGAGCTTCATTTTTCTAGGTGGCGACCTCAATTATAGTCTTTTGGCGAAGAACTTGAACCTCCTCCATTGAGAGATTTTTATTTTCTGTAGTCAACCTCCTTAGATCCAAGTTCACTTTGGCAAGTTGTTTGTATTGCTAGCAAATGTACTCTACCATTTGATCTTTTTGTTGCTTAGCATTTCGTAAGCAATGGTTATTGTAGGTCAACACTAGTTTTTTTTGTAAACTTGAGAGAAGTCATGACCAATGTTATTGGCCATTGCTTCTAACAGTGACGTCTCAAAGATTGCCATTTTTAGCATTCTTGACCTCATGGTATTTTTATTAAAGTCATTCTAACATCTCCTTGTGTTGGGAAAAGCTCATCATTTTGCTCCCTGCTTCTACTAATGCTTGTACATCTACTATGTTAGCAACATCAGGGATAGTTGTAGCAAGAGCAAATAGAACTTCACCAACATGGTTCACCACCACCTCTACTACTATCTCTTGGCCTTTGCACAAGAAAATTAGGGTCATCAGTCCTTCACCTTCTTCTAGCATTACAAAGAAGGTTGTTTTATTTCTCAAAATTTTAGGGAATGCTTGTCCTAGAATGGACACAGTAACTTCTTTGGCACTAGGGTTGGAGCAAACTAGTGCCTAGTTCCTTTGTGATGAGAAAACTAGTGTGATTGTACTATCCAACTAGTTGATGATCCTTATGACCCTATTTAAATGGCTCATGGCTAGATGGTATACTAAAGATTCCCCATCACCTCCAAAAGATTACTATTGTTATAGCAGCTATTCTTTGAGTTTCCTTAGTTGTTTTGCAACTACTAATATTTTAGGTGTTATCTCTAGTGCTATAGGTCATGGTGGTGGTGGTGGTGGTTTCCCCTCTTCTTAAAGCTTAGCCAGAGATTTATCTTTCATCATATCTTGCTAGGATGTGGCAGGAGCTCTATAGACCACATCATTCAAATAGTAGGCTATACCTCTTGTAGAGATTTTTGATTAAGCATGGTGATGAAACATGTTTTTCCATCTACTCTAATGTCAGGTATGTAACATTGGAGTAGCGATGTTGTGTATGCAACGTCAAGGCCTTGGTCTGACATTGAGGTGTATACCCCAAGTCTATAAATACTACGCCTAGGCTCTAGTTTTGATATTCAAATTTTAGTCATTCTTAGTCAAAATAGTGAAGCTCTTGTAGTTTATTTTCCTTAGAGTTAGAATATTTTTTGAGTGCCCATAGGTGTCTAAAGTGTATACAGTTCTTTGCTCGAGCACTGATGTACCTGACCACAGTGGTGTGATGGGAATAAACTGAACTCTTTTGACAATCCTTGAAGCACTGAGAATAACTTAATATTTCCTTTAATGCATTTTACTTTCTCACTCTTTATTTTAATGCATTTGAATTAAGTAATTTACTTCCAGCAGTTAATGAACACAAGCACAACCACTTCGAGCATTCATATAGTACTTAGTAACCTAGCATTCATATGTGTTTAGGATGTGTCTAGGAAAGTGGGGTGATTACTTGTGTTAGGCTAGCTAAGTAATAAACATTAGTTTTCAATCTACTCTACCCTTATTCTTGTTGTTGGTGATTACATCCATAAAATATAAAATGACAAAAATTCATATACCTCAGTTACACTTAAACCATACCCTTGAGCCTCACAAGTGTAGTTGGAAAGACAATGAACATTCTCAATGTCATTTCACTTCCTAGAGAAACTAGTATACAAGATAACTATAGGTCCATAGAATTTGATCGAATCGTATGTAACACCTTAGTCATTTGTATGGTTGGGCATAGGGTTACCTCATCGCTCATCATTGGTGCCATTGTCGAGGACCTTTTTGTTGTTTGGTGCGTTATCTAGGACCTAGTGAAAGTATTTAAATCATTGGAACAAACCTTAGAGTCATATCTTATTTCATAATTACTACAAACAATTCTCATAGCACATTATGATTTTTATTTTGCTAACTGAAAATGTCTTCTTCTCACAAGAGCGCTTCTTTGCTCAAGGCTGATAATGTTCGTTTGACAAAGCCTCAATAGTACCAAATCATATATACTCACACATATGAGTATGTGCAAAAATTCATCTTCATTCTACACCAGGATTAATAGCTGTGGTGGCGTGACATGGAGGGTAACATTGTGTTGTTGCCCAATCGTGCTACTCCAACAATGCTCTATCAAATGCTTGCATGATGTGGTCTTCAAGACCACCATGGGGAGTATAATGTGGAAGATGTTGATGCCAAGGATTATCATCCCATTGAATCATAATTCTTGCATGATTGATAGCTAGAATAACACTATGAGTTTTTGAAGGGAGAAGGGCTTAACAATTCACCATTCCTGTTGTACCAACAAGCTAGTGGAAAACCCTTATTTGGGGATTTTCCATACAATCACATTCCTCTCTTTGACTTTGGTAATGGAGGTCAAAACTAGAATATGCACTTCACAGTTCACAATCTTGATTTTGGTAATAAGGGATCCAATGACCAAGAGGGATTCAAAGAGGCAAGTTAAGATAGGGATGTAGATAAGAAGCAAGATCATGACCATGGTCACATTTGCTGAAGAGGCAATAGTAGGCACCGTGATGGTGTTAGTTCTCCTTCCTCTTTCTCTTTGTCGTCTTCTTCTTCTTTTTCTTCTAGATCTGATCATGATCATACAAGGTGAGATCATGATGGAGGTGATTGAAATGAGTGTAATGATTGATGGGACCAAAATAATCAAGAGGACCATTGAGATAGGCAAGATCAAGGACGTAGACATTCAAGAGAGGCACATCACCATGAACAAAGGGGTAGTAGAGGGCATTGTAGGAATCATGATTAAGGCCTTGATGAACCTCTATTTGCTACCTAAAGTATGCTTAACATCACAGAGGTAGTTAGAATCCTAATAAGGTATGTGAAAGATAGTCAGATCAAATGGTTAGACATGAGAAATATTCCTCGATTTGAAGGAGGATATAACTCTGATCTGCAGAATCATCTTCAAGCTTTCCAAGATGCATGTGCCTTGCAAAATATAGAGAATGAGTGTCAAAAATTAAAGTTATTCCCAAGGACACTCATCAAATAAGTAGAGAACTGGTATCGATCCTTATAACTAGAATCTATTAGATGATGGAATACCATGCTCAAGTTATTCAATGATAAGTATCAAACATACTCTAGGGTGTCCAAATTAAGGAAGAAAATTCAAGGGTGGAAACAAAAAATACATGAACCCTTGGATGCTACCATTGGTTGATACTATGCCTTGATGCATAAATGCCATGACCATGGTTATTCTTAGTTGGCTCAACTTCACCACATTGTAGATGGGCTTTGTAATAAAATGAGGAAAACCTTTAGTGTCTATGCCCAAGGGCGATTGTTAGAACTAACTACCTATCAGGTACAAAGGTTAATAGAATAGGTCACAAAAGAGGAGGGTGAACTAAGAAAAAGAAAAAGTGCAGAGGAGTACAATCGTGATCCTTCCATCTACAAGAGGGAGCTTCAATTCTGCAACAGTGAGGATGAATCCATATTTGATGAGGGGATGCATAATAAAGCTTTGACACTTCAAAAATTCCAATTTGAACTCATGGCCATGGTTGATTAGTTAAGGGACTCCATGGATAGCAGATTTCAAGCTATCCTCAAAATCATTGAAGAGTCCAGAGAACAAGGTAGTGACTGTGAGCATAGGAGACACAAGGAAGTTGAACCTGGATATTACAAAGGTAAGGGAAAAATTGCTACAATAGAAGAGGTTACAGATAGTGAATCAGATGATGATGATGGATGTGATGTCTGCCAGTATGAACATCTTAAGGGATGTTTTCCCATTGTGTCACATCTTCAGGAGTCTGTGGTGTATGCCTTACATCCACAACTTACATAAAGGTAAACATCCAAAAGGTTACTGTATCCTCAAGGTAATCTCAGGCAATTCTACTAGCAACAACTGTATTATCCAAGTGGAGATCCACTGCAATTTTATGAACAGTACCAACAATGACAGCAACCACAACCATGGGCACTTACACCATCAAGGCAAAAATACCATTATTGGTAGCCTGATCCATATGGTTACCATGTGCAGAAAACCATGTCGCCAAATGACTCTTCTAGTCATGCTTCTAATATTTAGCCTTATTACCATCCTTTTGGTTATTATTGAGCTCATTTGCAACATGAAAGAAGGGATGCCATCTCCTATCGTTATCCTCCTCCTATCCCTACACACACTCCTCCTTTATTTGTATAGCTACCACCTGCTCCTCCTATGTAGGGTGAACTACCTACTCAACCACAACAATGTAATGCTACGAGGGTTGTTAATTTGCAATCCAATCATCAATCGGTAAGGTTGAATACCTGATTAAAGAAAAGATCTTTCTTTTGACCATGTAGTTCACCCAAGCCTTCACCTACACTCGTAGTTGATAACCTTGCTCATGCCTCTTCCTCCATATCAAATTTCTTTTAGCCTCCTTCAAACCAGACTTGACCAAGGATCCATATCGTAATGCTTACTCACACTGTGTCTGATTGGATCTGTGTAGGAAACCTTCCCAGGAAATTAGCTGATCTTGAATGTCCTCTAATTTATTTTCTGATTGTTGGGAACAAATTGTGCAAGGCTTTTCTTGATTTAGGTTCTAGTGTTAATTTGATTTCTCATGAGATGTACACTACCTAGAACCTATCTCCTCTCAAGGAGGGCAACATTAGATTGGAATTGGTAGACTAGTTCATCACTGTTCCATTGGGACTAGTAGAAGACATTATGATCACTATCTATGGATGGTCTTATCCTACTAATTTCTTGGTAATCAAAGTGGAGAACTGCAAAGGGGACTTTCCAATCATTATGGGAAGGGCATCACTAAGCACCATAGATGCAAGAATGGGCATTAGAGATCTTTTCCTCAAAATATCTAAAGAAAACACATTTGGAAAGATCAAGAAGAAGAGAGTTCCATGCATCACATACAACGATAGCAAGTGCAATTTTGTGTAGAAACTTTGAACCATAATGTAAGCATCTATCCCTACATGCAAGTAATATTCAAAGGTGTCTGTATGCAGTAGCCACAAAATAGGAGGGCACCTAGTGGCTAACTACTAATTTAGAAAGTAGCACACTTTGCATGGAACTAGCTAAGAGCCTAACATGTGAGTATGTCACAAGCATGGATGAACTTGAGCAAGTTCATCACCAACTCTCTAAAGATACAAATGATGATACCTACTAGGGAGAGTTGGAAATTCCTGATAAATTTAAGCAAGAGCTCCTTGAATTGAAAATGTTATCGACTGGAATGGAATATGTATTTTTGAAAAATAAGAAGCTGGTTATAATCAATGCAAGACTTTCTCTAGAATAGAAAGAGATGTTGTTGAAGGTAGTTGAAAGATGGTCAACAACTTTTTCTTGGTCATATCCTGAACTCACAGGGATTGATCCTAGGATATGCCAACATTGTATTTACACTTTCTTGGCCATGAAGCCAAAATGACAACCATAAAGGTGGTTGAACCCCAAATTGAAGCAAATCATCAAAGAGGAAATTGAGCAACTTCTCAAGGTAGGGTTTATTTATCCCATTACAGATAATGAGTGGGTTAGCCCACTCGTAATTATGCCAAAGAAAGGTGGCAAGTGGCAAGTCTACATTGATTTTTGGCTGCTAAATATAACAACATTCAAGGCTCATTTTTCATTGCCATTTTTTGACTAGGTGCTAGACATAATATTAGGGCATTGCTACTATAGCTTCCTAGATGATTATAGTGGCTATAACGAAATTCAAATTGCATTAGAGGACTAGGAAAAGACAACATTCATGAGTTCCTAGGGAGCTTTTGCATATTGTAAGATGTTGTTTGATCTATGCAATGCTCCTACCACATTTCAATGCCTGGTCCTAAGCATCTTTCAATAGTAGATTAGTAGTGCTGTGAAAGTCTTCATGGATGAATTCTCCACCTATGGAGCTACATTTAAGCAAGCCTTGAACTACCTTAAGTAAGTGTTGAAATGGTGTGTTGAAACCAACTTGTGGCTCATTTGGTAGAAAAGTCACCTCATGGTCAAGGAGGGCATTGTACTGGGGCACAAAATCTTGCAAGCAAAAATTGAGGTGGACCTTGAAAAAATAAGGGTCATCCAAGGAATAACTCACTCGCTTGAAATAGTTAAAGATGTTTAGTCATTTCTTAGACACATTGACTACTACTAGCACTTCATAGAGAATTTCTCTAAGATCGCAAAGCCAGTGGTGGAGTAAACAATGAAAGATGTTCCTTTTGTTTAGATCATAAAATGCAAAAAAGCATTCTAGCAATTGAAAGAAAATCTTGTGAAAAATCCAATCCTACAAGCACTTGATTGGTCCAGACCATTTTACATAATGAAAGACGCATCAAATTATGCCTTGTAAGTAGTCCTAATGCAGTTAGATAACAAGAAACAACCATATTACATCCACTACGCTAGCCAAAGTTTTGTGGGTGCACAACTAAACTACACTATGATAGAGAAAAAATTGATGGTAGTGGTGTTTGCACTAGAGAAGTTCAAGCATTATGTGCTTGGATATAAGGTGTTTTTGCACACTGATCATAGTGCCATCTACTTCCTAATGAACAAGCCAACAGTGAGCCCTCATGTCATACGATGGCTGGTGATCTTGTAGGAATCTGATCTCATGATGGTAGATCGAAAGGGCACTGAGAATGTGGTTGTTGATCACTTGTCTCAATTGCGATGGGATGATAAAGAGGAAGAAAGCCCATTATCAAATGAACTCATCTTTGTTGGGGCTATAACTAAACAAATGCCTAATGAGCCAAAATGGTATGATAACATTCTCACCTATCTTCTCACTTAGAAGATGCCACAACAGTTGGACCACCAGAAGAAACAATAGTTTCTTCACTAGATAAAGCACTTCATGGAGATCAATGGACACCTCTATATGGTGTGCATTGATGGCTTGGTTTGTTGGTGTGTCCTTGATGTTGATTAACTACATGTTTTCCAAGATGCTCATGAAGGTCCTTGTGGAGGAAACTATGTTGGGAGATGCATGGCTATTAAAATCCTAATGGTAGGGTACTATTGGCCAATACTCTTCAAGGATGCCCATCATTAAGTTCGCTCCTATGAACAATGCCAACGAGATGGTGGAATGATTGCTCGAATGGAGGGACCTCAACAATGTATTCAACCACTAGAACCATTTGACATCTAGGGCATTGATTTCATGGGTTCCATCATGCTCATGTCAAATGAAAAGGTGTACATCATAATTGCTATTGACTATTGTATGAAATGGGTAGAATCAACATTTTCCATCGATTGTACATCCTCTACTACTACTCAATTTGTATAGTAAAATGTTGTAAACAGGTTTGGTGTCCCACGTGCATTAATTTTTGATAATGAAACTCATTTTATAGGCACTACTTTTTGAAAGCTCATGCAACGCTTGAGGGTTGAACATAAACTCACAACACTTTACCATCCTTAAGCTAATGGTCAAGCTAAGGTTACCAATAGGGAAATCACAAGAATACTAACAAGAACTATTAGCAAGTATAGGAAGGATTGGAGCACAAAACTTAATGATGCCCTTTGGGCCTACCGCTTGACTTGGAAACTTCCTATAGACTACTCTCTTTATGAGTTTATGTATGATAAACTACCAATACTTCCTATTCAATCTAAACTACATACACTTTAAATGGCTTGTGACCTTGACCTTGACTTAAGTCTAGCCCAAAATAAAAGACTAATGAATTTCAACCTGCTAAATAAAAATTGATTATTAGCCTTATCATTTGATTCACAACTCACTTAGAAGATGCCACAATGGTTGGAAAAATGGAAGAAACAATAGTTTCTTCACCAGATAAAGCACTTCATGGAGATCAATGGACACCTCTATATAGTGTGCACTGATGGCCTAGTTTGTTGGTGTGTCCTTGATGTTGATCAACTACACATTCTCCAAGATGCTCATGAAGGTCCTTATGGAGGAAACTATGTTGGGAGATGCATGGCTATTAAAATCATAATGGTAGGGTACTATTAGTCAATACTCTTCAAGGATTCCCATCATTAAGTTCACTCTTGTGAACGATGCCAATGAGATGGTGGAATGATTGCTCGAATGGAGGGACCTCAACAATGGATTCAACCACTAGAACCATTCGACATCTAGGGCATTGATTTCATGGGTCCCATCATTTCCATGTCAAATGAAAAGGTGTACATCATAGTTGCTATTGACTATTGTATGAAATGGGTAGAATCAATAATTGTCATCGACTGTACATCCTCTACTACTACTCAATTTGTACAGCAAAATGTTGTAAATAGGTTTGGTGTGCCATGTGCATTAATTTTTGATAATGAAACTCATTTTACATGCACTACTTTTTGAAAGCTCATGCAACGCTTGGGGGTTGAACATAAACTCACAACACTTTACCATCCTTAAGCTAATGGTCAAGCTAAGGTTACCAATAGGGAAATCACAAGAATACTAAGAAGAACTTTTAGCAAGTATAGGAAGGATTGGAGCACAAAACTCAATGATGCCCTTTGGGCCTACTACCTAACTTGGAAACTTCCTATAGGTTACTCTCCTTATGAGCTTATGTATGACAAACTACCAATACTTCTTATTCAATCTAAACTATGTACACTTTCAATGGCTTGTGACCTTGACCTTGACTTAAGTCTAGCCCAAAAATAAAAGACTAATGAATTTCAACCTACTAAATGAAAATCTATTATTAGCCTTATCATTTAACGAGTTTCATAAGGCCTATAAAAAAAAGCGTCATGACCTGAAAATTAGAAAAGTCAAAATTCAATTGGAAGACAAGGTTCTTTACTAAAACCCCACACACATACCTCAACAAACTAAGTTCCAAACATTGTGGGAAGGATCTTACATCATTTATGAAACTTTTCCTTTAAGGGCCATGATGATCTATAAACTTGAGAGCCCAAACAAGAAATAGTTATTTAACATCCAAAAAATTAAACCTTTCCATGAGCATACACTAGCTAACATAATAAGCACCTCATTAGATGGACAACCATGCTCCATATTTCATATCTCCTCCTCCTTTCAACTTAGTTGTGGGGGAGATGGCTAACCATGCTACTCATTTAACCGACTCTTTAGTTTTTCAAATTTTTTGTTTTATGCATTTTTTATTTTACAACTTTTTGTTTTACACATTCTTTATTTTACATATTTTTGTTTTTATGTTATTAATCTTTTCTAATTTTTATTTGATGCCATTGTTAGTACATTCACTATTTCTTGAATATTTTACAGTTTCTTTTATATTTTCTTTTATTTTGGTGTGATTTTCTAACTTTTTGTTAATAAGTGCTAGGTACATTGATAATGCGTTACTTGATGGTGGTATGTACTATTATTTTTATTTTTTGGTGTCTGATTTCTAGCATTGAATTTCATTACAGATAATTAGGACATGGTTTCTTTTCATATAATGGGCAGAGTGTCCATAACATCCACCTATCCACACACTCTATGGTTTTCCTTGTTTTGGAAATGTGCAGTCCCTTTTTCATTAATAAAACTTTAATAAATTTGTGACTTTGGTAGTTTCTAGAATTAGGAAGGATTCAAAGGTTTGAATAGGGTGTGGCTTCAAGGGGATTCAGTATTCTTTGTGCTTTTCTATTTGCTTAGGTGCATGTGTGTTTCCATGAATCTCTTACCATTCCATTTTAATCAATAAAGGAAGTTGAATAAGTCCTTGCATGGTGTGATTCTCATAAAATAAAAACAATGAGAATTCAAACCACACCCCTTGGACAAAATAAATGCATATGTCCTCACATGTTGTGGTTCTCATCAAGGAAAGAACAAAAAGAGAGAGATGAGGATTCAAAGCACATCCTTTAGACAAAATAAATGCATGTGTCTTTGCATGATGTGGTTCCTATTTCAAAAAATAATAATAATGGAAATTCAAAGCACATCTCTTAGATAGAATAAATAGGCTATAAGAACTAGTCATGGGATTAGTCTCCTCTAACTAAGGCCTTTTCTCACTTCCTATTTCTTCTTTAATAAGGAACAATGGTTGTTTTATGGGAGCACTCTTGTGTCTTAGGGGATGGATTAGCCTTAGAATGTCAATGCGAAGTCACTGAATGTGGTTGGTTTTGGTTTGGACTAAGGATGGATTCTATCAAGTTATTTAACCATAAAATCCAAAAGGGACTTCATGTGACCATAACTAGAAATTCCATTCCACTCTCTCTTTCATCCATCTATGCTTTCCATGTCTCACCTCACCACCGGTTTTATCTATTGGTTCGATGTCATGGTTTGATGTGTTGTAATTCTTAGTTAGTTTCTTTTGGGTTTTTGTACTTAACTTGTATAACCATTAATCATCCATGGAGTCCATGAACTCTTTGGTTTGAAGTTATGCAAGGGCATAAAAGGCCTGTGCCTACTTTGGGGAAGACCCACTTGCATATCTTTTAGTTGGATTAGTTAATTTCTTTACCCTTAGATATTTTTACAACCAAATTCTTTTTGTTTACCCCATAAATGACATCCAATTATACACATCTTCATAAGGGTTTTTAGTGAATTCTTCTTTTCATTGTTGTGAATTCTTATACTCTCTTCAAATATTTCCTTGTATTGAACTTTTTCAAATTTAATGGATTGCTTAATTTAATTAACCCTATCTATAAGCCTTCTTGCTAATACTACTCAAGGAACCAATCAACCACAATCACAACCTAGTTGAGATGAGACAAGGAATTTAACCACCATGTGTTACACATTGCATATTAATTCATGATTCTATTGTGATTGCAGTGGGAAGCATGAATTAGAAGTAAGACTATCTTCACCAAGGATGCAACAACACCACATAATGAGGATTGTTTATGATCAAAGGATCTCTTATATTTATCTCATTCTTTTGTTGCCAAGAGGTGTTAAATGTCAGTGATATCCAGGGTGTTCATTTCTCTTATCACAAACATCCAATGTTGTAAAAATTGTAATTCTGTACACTTGGGCACTCAGAGTTGGTATGTTTGTTTCATTTGAGTTAGTTTGTGATGTTAGTCAATAATTACATACCTACCCAATATATTATGTTCTAAAGAACTGGTTCCTCCTCTTCTACACTAAAGGATGAGTTTTCATTCAGTCATGGGGGTATGATAAAACATGTTTTGCCATCTACTTCAATGTCAGGTATGCAACGTTGGAACCATGATGTTGTGTATGCGACGTTAGGGTCTTGGTTTGATGTTGCATGTCTGACATTGGGGTGTATACCCCAAGTCTATAAATACTACACCTAGGCTCTAGTTTTGATAGTCATTTTTAGTCATTCTTAGTCAGAATTATAAAGCTCTTTTAGTTTATTTTTGTTGGAGTTAGAATATTTTCTGGGTGCTCATAGAAGGAGTCTAAAGTGTGTACAGTTCTTTGTTTGAGCATTGATGTACCTAAGTGTAGCAGTGTGATGGGAATAAAATGAACTCTTTTGACAATCCTTGTAGCACTGAGAATAGCTTAATGTTTTCTTTAATGCATTTTACTTTCTCACTCTTTTTTAATGCATTTAAATTAAGCAATTTATTCCTAGTAGTTAATGAATGCAAGCATGCCTACTTTAAGAATTTATATAGTACTTGGTAACCTAGTACTACTTATCATTTGGTAGCCCAATAGTGCTATATGTGTTCAAGATGTGTCCAAGAAAGTGGAATAGTTACTTGTGTTAGGCTAGCTAGGTAATAGACATTAGTTTTTATTCTAATCTACCCTTATTCTTGTTGTAGGAAATTACATCCATAAAATATAAAACGACAAAAATTCATATACCTCAATTACACTTAAACCATACCCTTGAGCCTCACAAGTGTAGGTAGGAAGACAAGAAATGTTCTTAATGTCATTTCAATTCGTAGAGAAACTAGTGTACGAGATAACTCTAGGTCCACATAATTCGACCAGATCATGCGTAACGCCTTAGTGATTCATATGGTTGGGTGTAGGGGTACTTTACTACTTACCACATAGGAAGGAAAGTGTCTTTCTACCCTTTTCATTCTCCTTGAAATGTTTTTCAATTTCAAGGAAGATGAGTTGGAGTAGGTTGACTGGGAATTTTCTATTTGGAGCTGCACATGCTTGAGCAAAGAGGCTGTTATGATTTACTCCATAACATCAATGAACCTAGTCTTTCTTGGCTTCTAGGTTTTCTTGAATAGATATATCTATCAACTTTGCCCCAATGTTGGGCAATTCAAAGGCTTCGATAATGCCCTCAATTGAGTAGGAGATGGTGATGTCTGTTATTTTTATAGTGGCATCTCCTTGTTGGTTATTTCGAAAGGGATAGGTTTCCTCCATGTACCATTCCTCACTATCAGAGAGAATAGATCATAGTGAAGATCCTTTAAGTTGTGTCCTAACCTCATTTGGTGTAGGCTCTAGGAATGATCCAAAATTCAACTCCTAAAGGATGGAGGTTTAGATTTCCTTGGTATAGATTTTTTCTAGGCAAGCTTCAGTGAGTGTGACCTCTAGATTAGGTCTCAACCTTGGAACTTCATTCTTCTTGGATTATTCTATTTATGATATAGAAATCTGTTGGACACATTTCACCTTGAGCTCCTCTTGTATGGGTTTGGTAGCATGTGTAGCCTCGGCTGCTTGTTCTTGGAGTTGTTATTGTGCTTATTATTGTTAGTCCCTTCCACCTTATGGTTACTTTTCCCTAGGCTATGATGTCCCTCCCACCTATGGTCCTCTCTTAGGTACCATCTGTGCACAAACATAACCCAAGATTAGTTTCCTAGGCATAATCCTCATTTCCTTTGGATACCTTTCTTTGTTTGACCAGGTTATGTTTTTATTAGTTAGGCATTGAGATTTTATTGTTAAGTTATTATTTAGTGATTACATGCTTATGAATTTATTTTATTTAATTTCTAATGGAGGTTGATTGTTATTAACTCTTGATATAATTAATTTCATATTATTTTAATATCATATTCCTAGGGGGTTAAAAAATGTTCCAAACAATTTTCTATGAAAATATACTATTTGATGCCTTCATGATGTAAAGCATACATTTAGTAGCTTGAGGATTGAAGAATTGGTGAAATCAAGTAAGCGGTGTAGAAGTTATGGGTCTTGAGCTTTGAAAAATGGTAAAAACTCCTCGTGCATTTGGAAAAAATGATGAAAAAAGAGCTAAGTGTCATGCATATATATAGGCTTTTTATGTTATGTTGATAAGGTTGTGTTGACTAAGCTTGTTATATCGATAGGAATGCATTGATGCAGTTATTCACATCAATTTTCACTTAAGGATACTAAGAGATTTTGAATGAGTTTGGGGTTGAAATAAGAGCTAAATGGAACCCATAAAGCTAGAGAATCATAAAAACATAATTGAGGGAATGGTTCAAGAAATTGAAGCAATTTGAGCATGTGGGATGATTCATTGGAGAATGTTTTTGATATAAAAATGGAGAAAAAATGGATGTTTCAAGCTATCGAGATGATTGGGTTTGAAATTGGTCTATGGTTAGGAAATTAAACTTAAGGTAAATCAGATGTAAGTGCGTCCTCTCCAAAGCAAGATTATGCCTAATATGCCCTTGCATAACCTAATCATAAGGAGTTTGTAGATACTTAGAACAATGAATGCTTGTTTTAACTTAAATTCCATACCCATATGATGCTTTGTCTTAGGATAATGCAAACTAGAAAATAAAACTATCAATTCATCATGGCATGAGGTAGTGAGGTTAGAGAAAATGGAGTGAGCAAATGGTAAATAGAGAATAGTATTCCAATAATCTGCATCATGGTCACATGAAATTCTTAGTGAAATTTATGATTAAGAAGATCCAATACTAGTTCGTTTCAATTTTAGACCAAGTTCATTCCAATTATAGTGATCTCACATTAACATATTCCTCCTCTTCTACCATCAAGAGCCCATGAAAACCTCAAAGTATAACCCACTCTAGGAAAAGAAGAAAAGAGTAGAGAATGAAGTAGGTAGTGCCTTAGTTAGAGGGGGTTCCTTCAAGCATGGATAACATATCTTTCTAGTACCATAACTAGTGCTTGTAGCCCATGAGATTGTCTAAGGGGTGTGCTTTGAATTCCCATTGTTTTTTTCATAGGAACCATACCATACAAAGACATGCTTTCTTTTTATGGTTGAAAATAGGAGTGATGATATACCAATGAAGATCCATGAAACTAAATAAGGAAATTAAGATAAGGATACATCAAATCCTCTTGAGATCATACCCTTTTCCATTCCCACTTGGTCCTTTCCTAGTTCGTTGGATAATAAGATTACATGTTACTTTTAGTATTAATGTGAAATAACCTTCATGTTTTCATAATGCAGACTTCACATAGAATCGATGGAATGGATGGATGTCATGAACTCATTGCTTGATACCACTAGAGAATTGACAGATTATTAGTAGAGAACATAATCTAAAGGCAAAGTTGGCATTCTATTAATCAATCATAACTTTGATAGCTACGTTCACATTTTCCTAAATTCGTAGTAGCCATGGAACAGAATCTAAGATTTGAAATAAGACTAAATGGAAATAATAAGAAAATAATATAAAAATAAAAGAGGAAATGAAAATATATAAAATAACAAGTAAAATATTAAGAAAATGAAAAACATATAAAGAAATTTGCAAACCAAAAAGAAGAAAAATCATTTATCCTCATCAAGATTTTTATGGTAAATAGATATCTTCCCCATGACTAAGTTGGAAGGGGGAGATTTAGAAAATGGAGTATGCTTGTTCTTGATAAGAGGTGTTAGTGTTGTGGTTAGTTATTTGAGAGTCCATAAATGGTTTAAGTTATTAAATGTTAACTAGCATATGCTTTTGAGAACTTATTAGGTGCTCAATTGTCATGGTTCTAGAAGGAAAAGTTGATTGGATAATGTAAGATCCTTCTCATAATGTCTAGAACCTATTTTGTTATGAAAAATACATGGAATTCCAGTAGAGAATCTTATCTCTTAGTTTGAATCTAACTTTCCTGATCTAGGAATCATGATGTTGTTTATTTTGTGCCTTGTGCATTTCATTCATCATTTGTGCTACTCTTTAGTTTTCATCTAGCATGTTAATTGTCATGAGTCCTTTTATTATGCTAAATTAATGTCTAAGTGAAGTTCATAGGTAGTTGTGATTGTATGGAGTTCAGTTTGAATTGGGAATTTGGGTAACTTTCTTTACACTAACTTGTAGGGAGAGTAGCCTATAGGAAATTTCCATGTTTAGTGACATGCCCATAGGACATCATTGAGTTTAGTGCTCCAATATTTCCTATATTTACTAATAGTTCACATTAGAATCTATGTGATTTCCCTATTAGTGACCTTTTCTTAATCATTGGCTTAGGGGTGATAGGGTGTTGTGAGTTTGTATTATACCCCCAAGTGTTGCATTGTTTCCTTGTTAGAAATTAGTGCACTAGGCATACCAAACTTATTTACCACATATTGTTAAAAAGGTTGAGCTACAATGGTAGATGTACAATCAAATATGGATGTAACTTCATCCCACTTAGTATAGTAGTTAATGATAAAAATAATGTAGGCTTTCCTATTAGACATAGAAGTGATGGTTCCCATGAAATCAATTCCCCAAAGGTCGAAAGGATCTAATGGTAAAATCCACTGTTAGGACCCTTCCATTCAAGTTATCATTTCTTCATTTCATTGACTCCTCTTGCACAAATGGGAGAATTGATGAATGTCCCTAAAAACTATTGGCCAAAAGTGTCCTACCATCAGGATCTTTATGGCTATCCTCCTTCCTATGTAGTGGTCCCCACAAGGACCCTCATGAACATCTTGGAGTACTTGAAATTAATTTGCATCAAGTACACACCATTATACTAGGTCATTGGCACAAACCTTGTAGATGCTACGTTTGATCTCCATGTAATGTTTTAGTTCGTAAAGAAATTTTTATTTCTTCCTATGATCCCATTCAGTAGGAGACTTTTGTATGAGTAAATATGAGAGAAACTCATCATACCAATTTATGATCCTTAGTGCATGAACTTTAGTGAACCTTGTAGAGAGTAGTTCATCTAGAAATTGATTTGATAAAGATTCATTCTCATCACTATTATCCCATCTCAACCAAGAAAAATAATTTGTAATTACATTCTTGGTCTCTTTTTTGTCCACGATAATGAGATTAAGCTCCTAAAAGATCACTAGCCATCATATAGCACAAGGGCTTACTACTGGTTTATTCATTAGAAAGAGGATTACACCAAGATTTGTGTACAAAAAAATTAGATATCTAAGCCTGTACTGGCTAAATTTTTCTAAGGCGCACACCACCACCATGAGTTCTTCTTTAGTGATGATGTAGTTGAGTTCCATACCCACAATGCTTCTTCTTGTACAATTGATGAGCGGCAAGGTACTCCTATGCTCAACCATATGAATACGAGCGTTTCATGCACAAGCCAATCGAATTCCAAGGACTACGTGCTTATGCACCCTTGTGGAACAAGGATGGGTTGGTTGATCGTTGTCTTCCCAAGCTTACCTATATGTCATGATTGTATGGTTAAGTAAGCTTGAGGCATATGATTTTTATAGCTTTTATGTTTTTATGTCCTATGCTAGTAGGGAAGGAGAGAGGTAACTAAGTGACTAATTTAACTTAACTACTCATTAACTAAGTTCTAACTAATCCTAACACCAGCATCCATTCCCACTTGCCGTACACATTTTGAACCAGTGCAACACTACTGGGATTACCAAATGCTAATCGTTACTGAGTTACCAAGCATTACACGCATGCTCGAAGTG
>MNCI01006316.1:1466-21982 GCA_015680685.1 Gnetum montanum
ATGTTGCAAACTCAAGTTGTTGCTCCATCATATACGTCTTGGATGGCATTTATGTATCCATTAAGAATATCCTTCCTCTTTAATGCTCACCAAATAATCTCTTGAAAACCTCTATCATAATCTTTCTTCAAATCAATGAAAATAATATGTAGATTTTACTTCTTACTCCTAAATTTCTCTATCAATTGTCTTAGCAAGAAAGTTTTCATGGTTGATCTTCTAGGCATCAAACCAGGTGATGTTTAGAAACCATTGATTCTTGCATTAAATGTTGTTCTATAACTATTTACCACAACTTAATGATGTGACTTATAAGCCCAATGTCTCTATAGTTTCCATAGTTTTGGATATCTCCTTTGTTCTTGTAAATGGGTACTATCGTGATTCTCCTTCAATCATCTGGTACTTCCCCTCCTTTCCTTCTTGTTTTATTAAATTAACCTCATCTATCTATAAGCATATTTTGTTATTTGGGCTGGAAAAAATGGCCAAAGAATATATATAAGTTTGATCATATATTTTAACTTTCTTTCCATAAAATAAAGCTACATGAGTTATAAATAGCAGTCTTTTGGATGCTAGGATGAGCAATTTCCTCTAATTTCATAATTAGTAATTAAGTCTATGATGGAGTTGTTTGGTGTGCCTTCCATGAAGCATGTAGCATGTTGGGCTGAAAAAAAGAGGCATAACAACAAATCAATATAGTAGGAATACAAATGCTTAGGTGGATGTTGAATGTTAGAAGAAGAGGTAAATTGCACAATCCAAATATTAGAGGAAGTATTTGAATAGTTTGTATTTAAATAAGCTACAATAATGGTGTCTTTAGATGGTTTAGTCATGTCTTGAAAAGACCAACTAATGAGCTTATCAAAAAAGGTTATCACATCACAATTCTAGGAAAGCCACCAAATGGAAGACCAAAAAAGATATGGAAAAAATGATTGAAGCACAATGCAAATATTAGAGGAAGTATTGGAATGGTTTGTATTTTAGATAAGCTACAATAGTGGTGTCTTTAGATGGTTTATGCATGTCCAAAGAAGATGAACTAATAAGCCTATCAAAAAAGGTTATCACATCACAATTCTAGGAAAGCCACGAAATGGAAGACCAAAAAAGATATAGAAAAATGATTTGAAGAATTTGTAGATAGATAAGGATGTAGCTCTTAATAGAGGTGAATGACCACAAAAAAAATTATTTAGTTGATTCTTTTTTGTTGGGACAAGGATAGAATGATGATGATGGTGACAGTGACTAGACAGTTCTTAATCATATATTTATTTGATAGCTTCAATGGATAGGTTGCACTGTTTATTTTTCATGCATGTTTTCTTATAAGTCGAGATAAGCATCACTAAGTTTACCTAGGTTTGGTATCTTAACTCATTAGACATAAGGGCTCAAGGCTTTTAATGATGTATTTGTCATTGGTAAGTGTGTACCTACCTCACCTATCTTAGGGGTATATAGAGGTAAAGTTTAAAAATGATGGTGGTTCAAAGTTTTTTTTGTTTAGTATAGATACAAGACTTGTACATTTTTTATTGCTAACCAATATATGAAACATTTACAGAATAAATACTTTTATTTAACAAAAAACTGTAGTTTAGATCTACACCCACTCTATTAATTGACCATCCTTCATGAGGGTCAACTAAGTAAACATTGAAGATGACTTTGATGACTTTGAACTAGTAAAGCCAATAAAAAAAATTAGGGGAATGATGGGAATGGAAGCGGCAACAGGAGTAGGAGCAGCAGTGGGAGCGGGGATAAGAGTAGCGGCAGGCACGATAGCTATGATGGTTATCACTGGCAGGAGTACCGGCAGGACCGTAGACGGGCCCATGCACGACCCGATTAATGCAGATGAGAACATACAAGAAACAAGGGTTAGAGTGCCCTCGTAGGTGGGTGATGGTGCTGGTTTTGATGCTTGTTTAAGGGACGGGGCAATCATGTAGGTCAAGGTTGGGTGTCCACCTGAGGAGGCCATGTAGGAATTGAAGCGGAGTTTGCTTGGGAAATTTATTTCCAAAGGAGTCCATCCACACATAGAACTCATCTAAAAGTGGATCTTTGTGACTTGGGGGTTGGAGGATGTACACGTTCGGAGTTTGGCAGACGATCGGTTGCTGTTCAGTTTTCCCACAATGGAAGAAAGGAATAGGGTTTTGCTAGGGGGTCTGTGGTTCTATGGAGCTCGAGAATTGGCCCAGTCTCCCTAGAGACCTAGAGCACATCAGGATAAGAGCCTCTTTGATTGTGCACCGGTTTGGATCTGGCTGTTTGATTTTCCTTTGGAATATTGGGACCTAGGATTTTTGAAGTCCCTGGCGGGGCTTGGAGAATTCATCAAGTTTGACGCCTTTATAGAGTCCATGGATTGGATGGGCTACACCTATTTTTGCATTTGGAGGTCGTTGCAGTTGAGGGATAGAGATGTGGAGGTTGTGTTGGACACCTAGGCGGGGAAGAAAGGATTTGCGTTAAATTTGAAAACTTGTCGACAGTGTGCAAGGAGGAGCATCTGGTATGTAAGACCTGTGGAAAAGGACATACATACTTAGAACGCTGCTGAGGACCACATGAGGCTGCTTAGGGTTGGAGTCTTGTGGGGTGGAAGGGTTGGATTTGGAAGCAGGGGTCGTCCCCAATGGGAGATGGGGGACCACAACACAAACATCCACATCCCAAAATCGTGGCAGGAGGGGGGGGGGGTGGATAGAGACAGACAAAGGGTAATTAGCTGCCTAGGGAGGCGGAGGGTGTAGAAGACCCGCTACCGACGAGTGGCAGATCTGAGGGGCCATCTACGAGTGGGGGGTTGGGGGAGGTCCCTGGCTCTTCCTACACTTCGCCAACTCCACGGGCAGATGAGCCACCGGCCGCAGCATTGGAATCACCCCCATTGGGGGAATGAATTATAGTGGGATGGGGCTCTATCAAGCTGAAAATGAAGGACATATAGACTAGGTAGGCGGAGGGCCTGGTCGGAGCGGTGGTACTTTGACAAAATAGCAAGATTGGGTGGCTTGATAAGACAACAACGTGCAAGAAATCCACGCAGTTGGATCTGGATTTGGGGGTGTAGCGGATGCTGCAAGAGGTGTATCACAGACGGGTGTCTACATCTCCATGAAGATTCTCACCTGGAACTGTCGGGGCCAGGGTACCCTGTACAAAAGAAATACCATGCAAATGATGGTTAGGGAGGCAGGTTGTGATGTGGTATGTTTACAAGAAACAAAGGTTCAAATGACCGAACAGAAGTTACTGAGCTGGGAGGGATGGACTACCCACATAGTGCCCAGCAAGGGCCGCGCGGGAGTATTGGCCATTCTGGCCAAAATCCTGATCAGTTTTGTGGAAGATTCTGATTGGAGTCAAACTATCTATGTGCCGCAAGCAGCTCTCTGGCTCACAAATTTTTATGGGATGCAGAATTGGGAGACCTGGGTCTCGGAGCTCTGACGTGTGGCTGGGGTCATCCCCAATACCTCAAGATGGATGTTGCTGGGAGATTTCAACCAAAGGCTTTATTGCTGGGAGAAATCTAGAAACAATTGCATTGATCCTTTGGGAGCTGAGGGATGCATAGAGTTTTTTTGTCAATATGAGTTGATTGACATGGAGATCTTGGGGTGTAAATTCACCTGGAGCTACCGTTGGAGGGGCCTTGATCATGTCCAATCCAGGATCGATTGAATATGGTTGAGTGAGGGCCTCATGCTAGAGTATGACATCATTGTAGAGGGGAAGGAGCAGCAAGCCTTGGACCACCGGTCCATACTGTGCCATTTCTAGTTGGAGGAGGGTTAGGAGCCCCAACCATTCCAATTTGAGTGGTCTTGGTTGCACAAAGCTTGGCTGAAATTGATGGTGGTCGATATATGGAAAACTTATACTAGGATGCAGGAGCCCCGATAGTTCTTGAGGGATGGTCTATGGGCTTTGAAAAATGGCATCAAAGCCAAAGCATTTGATGACAAGTATGGCTTTTGGGGGTATAGGCAGCATGTGTAGAAGGAATTGCGGGAGATCCAAAGGTTGCAAGAAACAGGGGTGGCCTGGGACATTGAAGAATAGGAGCTGGTTAGGGAACTCCAGAAGCTTGATAGGGAGGAAGAGAGCTATTGGCGACAGCGGTCAAGGGTGACTTGGTTATGGGAAGGGGACAAGCACACACATTTCTTCTTTGCCACGACCAAACACAATAGGGCCCACAAGAACAAACTCTAGTACTTGCTAGAGGACATCAGTGGGGGAGGCCCACAGAGCCGCAGGAGGGGGCTGGATGCCTTGCAGCTGGATGCCTTGCAGAAGTATTGGGGGGACATATGGAGATGGCAGGCTATGGAACCTAGTTCTCTGCAAATCCCATGGGTCCTTACAAGTGTTGATAACTCAAATTTGTTGTGTCCTTTCTCGTGGGAGAAACTACGACAGGCTATGGAATTCATGCAATCTAACAAGGCTTCGGGATCGGATGGGTGGCCAATAGAATTTTTCAGGGAGTTTGAAGATCTCCTAGGATCCAATCTGCTGGATGCATACAATAGTATGCTTAATTGGCAATAGGTTAGGAGGGAAATCAATTGCTCGAGGGTGGTGCTGTTACCCAAGGTCCCTAACCCATCATCATCGGGACATTTCTAACCCATCGAGCTTTGCAACACTCTACTGCGAGTTTTTTCCAAGATGCTGGTTGGGTGCCTTGTGCCGCTAATGGTGAAGTTGGTTGGGGAGCATTAGGCTGGGTTCATTAAGGGATGTTTTCTATAGGACCAAGTGCTGCTTTTGCAAGAGATCCTACACTCGGTTAGGGTGGCCAGGTTTTTGGGAATGTGCATTAAACTTAACATCACCAAGGCCTACGACACTGTGAGCCGGGCGGTGCTCAAGACAATGATGATGGAGAAGGGGTTTGATGCCAAGTTTGTCAATCTTTGTATTCAAATGTAGCAAAGCGGCTACTATTCTCTTGACATCGACGAGAGGTTATGCAGGTTCGTTGGAATAGGACGTGGATTGAGGCAAGGTGGTCCATTGTTACTGCTCCTCTTTATCATCGTCATGGATTTGTTTAAAGGTTATTGCCTCGCCGAAGGTGTTCAGGGACTCCATGTTGCTGGGGTGCATAGTCTAGCAGCCCACTATGCGGATGATATGATGGTCTTCTTCAGGGCTGCAGTGCTGCAAGCTATGGCCTTGTTACAGGCGATGGCAAGGATGCAACGTGAGGTAGGCCTTGGAGTTAATAAAGGGAAGTCCGCCATATATTTCATTCACATGGATGGTAGGGTGCAGGCTAGGATTATACAGACATTGGGCATTCTACCAGGCTAGGCCCACGACACATACCTGGGAATGCCTATTTTGACTGGAAATGGCAGAGGGCTTGGTAGGGATTGGTGGAGCAAGTTCAGTAGCAAACCACATTTTGGACCGGCCATTTTTGTCTTGGAAAGGGAAGATGGTGTTGGCTGCGACGGTTCTGATGGCAATTGCTTGGTTTACGGTGTCTATGGCAATGTTGTTGGCATGGTGGTGCAAAAAATTGATAGCATTGTGAGGGAGTTTGTGTGGTTAGGCGGCAAAGGGGGGTAGGAAGATGCATTTGGTGGCGTGGATGGTGATAGCATGTCCCAAATTGGCAGGGGCCATTGGCATTTTGGGGTTTGGAGATGAGATGGCATTGGGCACACACCACTTGTTGAATAGGTACATGGGGCAAATTGTGGGAGTGGCATCGTGGGTGTAGATTCTGTAGCATAAATACCGGTGTTGGGAGTCTTAGTTGGATTGCTCCCAGCTCTGGAAAAATTTCTGTTGCCATGCTGGTGTGGTGGAGTAGCTCGAATTATTGGGGTATCACCTGAAGGAGTTGGTCAAATTCTGGTATTCATAGGAAGAGGGGTGGGCGGAGTTATGGAAAGGCCATCTCCCTGAGAAGGTCAAGGCATTTGGTTGGCTCCTCAAACATAGGGCGCTATCGGTGAGGGCCATGTTGAGAGAGCGGGGGCTATAGGTGGACACCAGTTGTTTGCATTGCCAAGTGGCACTTGAAATGCTACACCACCTTATATATGGGTGTCAGTTCTCTCAGGAAGTGTGGCTGGCTACAAATCTCTCCCACATAATAGGGTTCCATGGGGACTCTTTACAACTTGCCACGTTGTGGGTCTTGTGGAAACATAGGAATTCCTTGATTTTTCAAGGACAATCGCTCCCTACTGCCATGATGGTGGTCTAAGAGGCATGTGTGTTGTGGATTGAGGCCATTGAGGCCATGGAACACTGATTGCTTTTCGATCCATCATGGACAAAATTCTTTAGTTTGCTCGAGCTATGGATGTTGGTCAAAAGGATGGGGTGGGTGGAAATGCTCAAACGCTTGGAAGGTGAACCAAACCTGCCCACACAACAATTCTATGACAACTGGGTGGGAGACACTACGCAGTACAGGGGTAGGAGGATTGAAGTAACGGTTCAGGCATTGGTTGTTGTGCTAGGGGTGGAGGATGCTGGGGAGATCATAGCATCGGTTGCAAGGGCATAGATTGATGCGATGGAGTTCTTCCTAGGATTGCTAGCAAGCACATCCGGAAGTCTGGATTGCAGGGAGTTTGAAGGGATGCAACACTCATGGTGGAGAGGTATTTTGTCCAATTTGGATACCCCCACAAACTTGTGGGGGTGCATTTCACCTTCCTCAAGCATCTTCAATAGGGTTCCCTTATAAATCTGCCCTAGTTTTTTTGGGAATCCCTTCGAAGGTGGTGGCTGGGGCGGCACCCAAGGGTGATACTTGCACTTTGGCATGGGGGTGTGTCGATTGCTCACTCGGTGTCAACAATTGTGTACCAATGGCAGCGGTGCCATGAGCAGGAGGCTAGGGCATAAACGCAAGATAGCTAGGGCCTTGAGTCGAATGGGGCCAAAGCTTCGGGCCACAAACATGGAGCCAGCACAAGAACGGAGCGCCAGCGATCAAACGTTGTTGGAAGAGTGTCGCCTGGCTACTGAGCAGGTGCAATTGGAGGAGCGTGCGTGGTGGTAGCTCCAGTGGGAGGACATGAGGCAAGAGGCTCGAAGGGAAGCAAACACCTCATGCTTGTAGGACCTTAGGTGGATGGAAGTGGTGATTACAGAGCACTAGACGGGACTGGCACAACTCAGAGTAGAGAATTAGTGATCAGTGCTTGGGCTAGGGACAACGGTGCAGCAGGCTACGGCTACATCTAAGACATTGGCTGTGGCTGAGAGCATGGGGTCCAGGTCATGGTTGGCCGAGATTGCAGGGCATAGTGGATCAGGGCTAGACATGTTCAGGTAGTTGTGCAGCTTGCCCGTTGGGGGGAGGGGGCTCCTGGTCGTTGGGGGTTGTTGTTGTCAAGTTTGGTCCACCCTTCCTTTTGTTGATGGGTTGCGACCTTGGGTTTAGGGTTCTTGGGAGGTGTGAGGGGTCTACGCTATGCAAGCGTGTGGGTGCTCACGGGAAATGTTGCGGGTGACCGTTGAGTCACGTGGTTGAGGTTTTTACAAACTAGGGTTGGTGGCCTTTTGTGTACATTTGTACATCTTCTTTTTTGGAATAAAATCTCTCGAACATTTTCCAAAAAAAAAAAAAAACATGTGGCACTTTTGAATGATAAGAAAAAGACACAAATATTTACCTTTTGTTGTTAGAAAGACAAAAAAAGGGCCTTGCATATAAAGATTATTAAACAAGAGGTATCAATCATAATGAATCATTTGTAATTGGAACCAAGAGTGATAAGAGAGAGAAATAGACCATGAAAGTTGAGAGTGATTGAGCTGAGAGTTGAGGCTTCATACATCTATGGCCATTAATTCTTGGGATAATTTTACTTTATGGGTACATTCATTTTTCATCAATACAATGATGCAATGCATCGTGACATTTTTGTGATACCCTGTATGGACATGATGTTCATGATTTGCATGGACAGACCTACCCTTGTTACCCTTCGTTGGCATGCTATTGCAATGGTAGGAAATGCCTCACAACATATAGCAATATATATCCCCGTTAAAATATATCACAGTTAAATGAACGAGATTAAAGCAATATTTCAAAGTTTAGTTTTTCCTTTGCAAGAATTCATTCCTACGGAAACATCTAGCGTTAAATATAGAGCATTCAGATGAAACTGACATACAAGAAAATGATATTACTTTTGATTAAATCAATTGAAGAAGAAAATTTTGAGATAATTTAAAGTTCAGAGACACTCAAAAAAGGCTCTAAACATTCCACACCCAATGCTTACCATTGAGCTGTCACGTAACTGGCAATCGTGCACATGCATCAAGTGAAAGTGTGCACAATAGTTTTATTTTTACGAGTCATGCATCGTTGATGAATAATGCCAGAGTGGTTATGCAGGTTTAAAAACGTATACTTGCTACAAATGAAAGATTGTTTCTTCTGAGTGGGAGTGGAAGTTGCTTAGTTTTTATTTTTTATTTTTGGATGAGTTCATTGTAAATAACACATGTAATCTTGCCTTATAATTGAAACTATTAACAATATTTGAAACATCTGCTCTCATAAATGATTGAAATAATGCCATGATGCTTGTTTAGGATGCTGGAGAAAAGAAGTTTGACATATTCTGAAGGGCCTCTCGCTCTTCCTGCAGAAGAGCTCTTTCTTATGGAAAATGTAGATAGTATTTATATATGTGACACAGGTAAATTATTGTAATCATGATATTATTGTTGTCTATAGTAAGCTAGTGGGATTAACGTGGGATGGTCAAAGCTACTCTCAATTTTTTTCTTCATTTCTGTAGTGTTGAATTGTTCTGACCAGTGTTTTTGGCATTTTAGAAATGGTAATTGTGTATATTCTAGGATAATTTTAGAATATTTAAATTTACTACTTGTTTTGAAGCTAAAATTCAATGACCACATGTGCTTTCTAATTAGTTTTGGTAGGAGGTTTGAAAGTTACCCATGTGCAACACCCATTTGAAAGGAGTAATCCCCCAACAAGCTGGCTGAAAATACAAGGGTGAACTTTGTTTCTAAGCAGTCGGCTAATTATTTAAATTGCATATAAGCCAGCATAGACAACTATCAATTAAAATAAACTATAACATAGAAAATTATATGTTGCAAAGAATGGCTTAATGTCTAATAACCACCCTCTCCAAATCAGTACATTTTTTTTTCAATCTTCTTAAAACATGGGGCTATACTTACACTAGCAACTAATAAGGATGTGACTCATATAATGTTGGGTTGATTACAGGGCTTATTTACCTCCTTCCATTATTAGACTTAACAAGTTGATGAGATGAGACCTTGTCAATTCTCATAATCCTAAGGATTGATGCATCAATTGCATATCATCTATCTTTAGTAGTGCTATGGTATCANTGAAATATAGTGGAGGATTAGGAATACATCCAACCACATCTATTGGTGTTGCTTGTAAAATGTAACTTTAAGCAAGTGAGTCACACAAATGTTTGAAGTTTTCTAGCTTCCTAATCAATGCTAGTCTTTATGATACCATAGCACTACTAAAGATAGATGATATGCAATTGATGCATCAATCCTTAGGATTATGAGAATTGACAAGGTCTCATCTCATCAACTTGTTAAGTCTAATAAGGGAAGGAGGTAAATAAGCCCTGTAANCTTGAAGAATCTGATCACCATCTGGCAGTGAGTTGGCTTATATTTGGGTTCTAAACTATACAAACGAGGCTTGGCTCAATCATCATTTTTGGACTATAGCTTGGTATACCCCCAAGATAGGTGACAAGGGGTTGTACATGATGTAGGTACACACTTATGAATAGTGCCTACATCATAGAAAACCTTTGAGTGTTGTGCAAGTCAACTCCTTGGGTCCAATGGCTCAGGATATTAAACTGAAGTATATGTACAAGTAGGGTTGGATAGTGGTGTTCATTTCCATATCTAGGGTAGGGTGTATGCAAAATAAATAAATAATGTAATCGATCCATTCAAGGTATAGGGATGAGTATATTATTATTAATTTGATTAGTTCATGATCCCTAGAAATATTACTTGCTTCACACAATGTACACCAATCAAATGCATCATCCACCTAATTACTAGCTTTGAGTTTAGGTGAAATTTTCAAACTAGGGCCTAAAGGGCTTCTAATCATAATTCATGTAGATTAGTTTTATGGAAAGCAATTAAACATATATGATCATACACATATTTTCTTTCTTTTCTTTGCACAAATAAAGGAATATCATTGCTGATAAACAAATGAGGTTAGCATATTGAAACAAGAATAAATAAATAATGTTTTACTTTGCATAAAAGGAAAATCTAACTATGACAAAATGTATAAAACATTCATTATGCAATAAAAGATTTACTCCAAGGAGACTCAGGCTTCCAAGATTCCACTATCCTCATCACACACTTGAAAGAAGGTAATTGTGTATCTCAAGTTTGTTTTAAATACCATATAAGAATTAGCTCACATCATATAATAGAGAGAGTTATAACACTAGGGTTCAATTCTCAAGGGAAAATCAGCCAATGTTTTCTCTAATTTCAGGCATCTTAAATTTGGCAAACAAAGTCTGAAAGTAGGCCTTGAATTTTTGGCAATCAAATTTGAGCTTAGGGGAGAAAGGGGCCTGAGATAAATTTGAAATTATAATTATCAAGATTTAGCAAGCCATTTCAAGCTCTGCAATTTCTCTAGATGTGGCTGCTGAAACATGCATACAGACCCTAGAAGACCTTACAGATTTAAAAAGAAAACTTCATAAGTAGAACGTGATACCAAGTTCATAAGTATGTGTATATATTAAATAAATTCAGACTTGAGAGCATTGCAAGTAATGAAGCACAAAAACTAGACTACACCAACTGAAAGAAGAATTACAGTCTAATTTCTTCCTTTTCTTGTACAGAGAAGTCACTGTCTCCCTATATTTTTTTGAAATTTTATTTTAGAAACAGAAATAGTAAACCCCTGTAAAATAAAAGTAGCAGTCACTCATTGGGAACAGTCATCATAAAATAATTAAACTTTTGATTTACAGAACAGACTGCAAACAAAAATTATATGTTTTCATGTAAAGAATAAAAAGGAGAGAAAACATTAAATTCTGATATGCAGCAAGCTTGACGACTATCATGATGGATTAACATGATGTCAAACTTTTGAAATCTTTAATCTTAATTTTTTTTCTAGCCTTTCATGTTATCACCTTGAGAGAGACTTGAACAAAGGACCATTTAACAATGAATTGGTACATGACAACTTTCTTGAAAACCGTTCAAAAACTAACCTAAAAATGCTCAACAAAATAGGACATGTGCTCTTCATAAAGACAAAAATCATTAATATGTATTATTTCTTTTATTTATTAATGAATACTCAATGGACCTTTTGGCTATCTAGCTATGATACACCAAGTCCCTCCAACCCTACAACATTGTGTAGCCCACACAAGAAGATGACCAGGGTTGGATAAAATGGTGGGGCCTAACACCATCAAGTAACTCCAAAAACTAAGCCCATGTAGCTCACACAATGTATTATGAGCCTTGGATAGAATGATGGGGGCCATTTGTTAAAAGAAAATGATCACAAATGCATGAAATACCAATATCACATGACACAAAGAAAATGCTAACTCACAAGCCCAAAACATGCATGCAAAAAAAATCAGATCCAAGACATATGAAAGACTCCATGCATGACTCATAACTTACAAGAATCCTACATGCCCTCATGAAGTAATACTCACTTGTCCAAGCCAAGATAATAAATACCTATAAATACTTAGAATGTAACAATGGTTTGGAGTACACACCTCCATGAATGGTTGATTAGTTGTGGAAGGAGAGCACACTTCAAACTTAAATGGTTGTCCCGCCTGCAGCTTCAAGGATCAGGTCAGATTTTTCCTAACCAGCAGCCCTGGAATCAGCCCCAACAGTCTTCAAATCAGCCACCAAAATCCTACAACAACGGCAGCAAATTTGGCCTCATATGTCTTCAGAAAGCTCACAAGAATCACTATGATAGCTTCCATGCTCAGTCCAAGAGAAGGTAGGAGCAGCATCACACAATCTCCCCCTCCGCTCTCTCCTCTACTCCTCACCTCAAACTAGCATAGGCTTTCCTCTCTTTGCCAAAAGGCAAAGATAAAAGCAGGCACCCCTCTATTTATAGAATGGAGGAGATCCTAAGGCTTGGACAAAGACTTGTGCACAAAAGTTCACAAAATGGGCAAAGACTAGACACCTCATTCTCCAAAAATCTTTTTTTTTTATTCATGAGATCATTGCTACTTGAATTGGATAAGGAAGCTTTCATGAGGGAGACAACATGAAAGTGACACCATCAAGAGTCACATGACCCCTATTGAATGAGTCCTTTATCACTTTTGCAACCATTAAATGAAGTGGACAATTAGCATATTAAAAATATAGATGTCATCATAAGCATGTCATAAAGCATACATGACCATTTCACATTGAATTTTCTTATGACCCCACCTTTTTGTCTTGTTTTAAGTCACTTTTTACTTTATAATCTACGAGGGTTTCTAATTTATTTTTGGCCTTTTATCTATTTTCCATATTTTCCACAATTCATCTAGTAAAAATCATCGATACTAAACATTTTACACATCCAACCTTCTAACATATCGAGCTAGTTGTAATAAGCCTAAACATGCCATAGCTACATGCTAGAAATTAACATTTTAATTGAATCAAGTAAAAAATGGTTCCACAATGTACTTTTTAAATTGTTTAACATTAAAATCTCAAAATTTAGGACTTGAATTAAAAAATTAATTATAGATCTATACTCTAGGTGTAAAATTGAGTTGGTTCACCAAATTTGAGCATGATTTATTAACTTTGAATTTTTGACATGTTTTAATCAATTAAATATTTAATAAATTAAAAATTCTAACTAAACATCAAAATCAACCATGGAGCTACATTACATTAATTTCTTAGTATTATTTTAAAATAATGCTAGACTTTGCCATACTCATTTGTTAACAATATATATAAACTTATAATAATAAATAATTCAAAAGAAATTAGAAATAAATAGTAATCTTACTAATGTCACCCAAACAAAAGTCTTCATATGACGTAGAAGCATCAAGCGTGTGTGCGCACACATACACATATAAAAGCTTTAAAACAAGTGAAAGTTGGAGGAAATAATGGGCTTCGTGGGAGTGGGAGGAGGCGATGGATTAGGGCCTATGCATTTGGGTGTTGGTGTGGGTGATGGGGTGTTGGGGGATGTGGGCTTGGGGGTAGGCGAGGAGTTGGGCGGGGAGGGTTTGGGAGGTTCTTTGGAGGGCTTTGGCAGATGGGCGGTCTCTTTGTTGGGGGGGGGGACTTTGGTGGCTCGGGTGGCGGTGGTACTGCTAGGTATGGCGGCGTGGATGGGGCTCCCAATGTCATTGGGGAGGCTTCTTGGGATGTAGGATCTTTGTGATTGCAGGTTCCTTAGCTTTCTTTGGAGGGTTTATGTATGGTTGAGTTAAGTCTTGTTGGGCATTTTGTGTCGAGTGGTGTGCGTCCTAAGATGGAGCTTATTCGAAAGTGGGTTGTTGCCACTTGGAATTTGGAGAATGTCGAAGTGCGGAGTCTCACTGAAGACATCATTCGATTTGTGTTTTAGAGTATTGAAGATAGGAACTGGGTACTCTTGGAGGGCTTGTGGTTTTTTGGTGCTAGAGGCCTAGCCTTGACGTTGTGGCGGTTGGGGGCGCATAGGGACCCTAACCTTTTCTCCTGGGAGCCGGTTTGGATTAAGGTTTTTGGTGTCCCTTCGAAGCTTTGGACATGAAGTTTCTTGAAGTCTTTGGCAGCTTTTTTCAAAGAATTCATTATGCTAGATAAGTACACAACTTCAATGGAACGTATGGGCTTCATTAGATTTTGTGTCTAGTGGCTCCTTTCCCCAAAGGACCTCGTCAAGGAGGTCATTTTGGATCTCCCTTTGGAGGAGGAGCATATCTAGGTGGAGTACGAGAACGTTTTGGATGATGCTAACTTGGCGATTGTTGTGGGTCAACATCATTGCACAATCTGTGGGAGGCCTAGACATCTTGCTATGGCATGTTAGGTAAAAGCGGGAGTTAAGATCAACCATCCTATTGAAAAGGATGGGTGGACAAAAGTAAAATGGAAAGGCCACAAGGAAACCAAAGGGCACTTAGGCCCAAGATCAATGCAAAACTTGCGACAGGGGGCCACAGGGCCTTCGATTGGATCTAGAGTTGTAGATTTCAAGCGCTAGCGTGCGGTTGTGAATGCAACGGGGGGTTCTGTGATGCTGCCAACGCTAAGTCTTGGGATACATTCATAGGAGGGTTTCTCCATGCCTCTGGACTCTCTTGCAAGTGGGAAAGAGTTGTCCCTGCTTGGGGGATGGGTGTCGGTGGTCCGTGGTTTCAATAAGCCCAGCATGGGGGAGGTGTTCCTACCAACTGCTGAGACTAAAGGGGTTTTTTGGGTTTCTATGGACACGAGGAAGCTTGGTAGATTGCCTATGCCACTGGTTTGCAATAGGCAGATGTAGTTGGAAGTTGACTTGGGAATACAATCAACCTTAAAAGAGGTCTATAGGAAGCGGTCTACAAGTAGACAATGAAGATCATGTCTTGGAATTGCAAGGGTTAGGGTACCCCCTATAAACGACAAACCCTGAAGGAAATCGTGGATAGAGAATAGTGTGATGTGGTGTGTTTACAAGAAACAAAGTTGCAGCAAAGAGAACCTTGGTTGCTGCATTGGACGGGTGGTAGTTGCACTTGGTAGCCAATCGTGGAAGGGTGGGTGGTTTGGCCATTCTTTCCAAGCTATCATTCCACTTGTTGGATTCCTTGGACTGGAGTATTTTGGTTCGGTTGCCTTCTTAGGGATATTGGCTCACAAACTACTATGGGGTTTAGGATGGGGAGGAACGATTGATAGAGCTCTAGCAGACTATGGGTATCATTCCTGATTGGCGGCGGTGGATCTTGGTTGGGGATTTCAATCAACGACTGCATGCTTGGGAGAAGATGGGGGGAGACCTTGCTTCTCCTCTAGGAAGTGAGCAATTCATGTCTTTCCTCCAGTAGTATGATCTGGTGGATATGGAAGTTGGGGATTGCTTGTTCACGTGGAGCAATTGGCGACAGGGTAGAGATCGAGTCCTGTCCTGTATTGATAGAGTTTGGGTCATCTCCTTGCTCTTGTTGGAGCAGGAGGTTTGAGTCACAGGGAAAGAGTAGTGTTCCTTTGACCATTGCTCCTTGATTTGTCAGGTTGGGCGTTAGTTGGGCATTAATCGCTTAATAGTTGATCTCAGTTTAGATTTGAGAGGACCTTGCTCTCGAAGTCTTGGTTAAGACTAATTGTGTTTGGGATCTGGGACCAGTACTCTACGGAGGGGGACCCTTGTGACTTCCTGAAAATGGTCTTAATACCTTGAAGAAGAAGATTCTGTCTAAGAGGAAGGAGGAGAAGTATACTTTTAGGATGCACTGGGAGTTGCTTCACAAGAAGTTGCTGGAAATTTAGGCAAGACAAGAGGTGGGGGAGTCTCTTGTTTTGGAGGAGAGGGAGATCTTGGTGGAATTGCAGGGGGCTCAACAAGGAGGAAGTTAATTATTGGCGGTAGCGATCGAGAAATACTTGGCTTGGCCCACATGTTTTTTCTTTGCAATTGCTAAGGTGAATAACTTTTTGAAAAAGATTACTCAGATTATCTAGGATGGGACAGAGGTGGTGCAACCTCACGACATCATTTAGGCTTTCTAGGCCTATTGGGATGATATTTGGAGGGGGAGGAATAGGCTTCCTCTTTCGATCCCTATCCATTCAATGGTATCTTGGGAGGATAATTGTTGGCTGCTTGCGCCTTTCACTTGGTGGGAGCTGGAGGATGCCATGGCTGACATAAAGCTTGGGAAGGCTCCATGCCCCGATGGGTGGCTTATCAAAATTTTCAGGGAGTTTGTGGATGTTTTGGACAAGAATCTATTGGACACCTTCAACGTTATGCTTAGATGGCGATAGGTCTGATGGGAGATCAATTGGTTTAGAATCATGCTTATACCAAAAACCATGTTCCCCACTGATCCTTTGCAATTTTGTCCCATCAGTGTCTGCAACACATTGCTTTCCTTGTTCACTAAGATGTTGGTGAGGCTCTTGGCTCCTCTCATGCCAGCCCTGCTGAGCAATAACCAGGTCGGATTTGGCAAAGCTAGGTATTTGTAGGACCAGGTGATTTTGTTTCAAGAATTTTTGCACTCCCTTTGCATTGCTTGTTTTCCTAGTCTTTGCTTCAAGTTGGACATAGCCAAAGCTTACAATACAGTTAGTTGGGATGTGTTGAGGGAGGTAATGATGCAAAAAGGTTTATGTTTTGGTTTCGTTGATTTGTGTATTTATTTACAATTTACTGCTACTTATTCCTTTGATTTTTAGGGTAAACTTTGGGGATTTTCCTTGTCGGGTAGGGGCCTTAAACAGGAGGATCCTCTATCTTCCTATTTGTTTATCCTTGTTATGGATACCCTACAAACTTACTACCAGACGGATGGGGTTCGTGGGTTGTGGATTGATGTGATGGATTGCCTGGTGGAGCATTACGTCGATGACACCATTCTTTTTACTAGGGCATTGGTTTCACAGGTGTTGGTGATGGATAGAGCTATGCATAGAATGGCCTAGGAGGTTGCACTCAAAATCAATAGGGCAAAGTCGGTGTTGTATCTTACAAATACTAAGGGGTGTGTTAGGGGTCGTATTATGTAGGTTTTGGGTGTCACTCTGGGGATTGAGCATAACTCATATTTAGGATTTCCTATTTTTGCTTGGAACAGAAAACATGCGTGGATGAAGTTGGTTTAGCAACTACAGAGCCAGATTGAACACTGGACCACTTAGTTTCTGAGCAGGAAGGGGTGTATTTTTCTTGGCATGTCGGTGTTGTTTGTGATTGCTAGATTCACAGCGTTGGTTACTTCCTCCCCCCCAAGGATGTTGTGGCCAAGGTGGATCAACTTGTCTGCTAGTTTGTTTGGTGTGGGGGAAAAAGGGGCAATTGTCTACACTTGGTTAGTTGGGATATCGTTGCTTGACCAAAAGAGGTAGGTGGACTTGGGGTCATGCGTTTTGAAGATGTCGTCATGATGGACCAGCAGAACCTTATGCATCGTTTGATATAAATAGGAATTGCCTAGGCACAATGGATACAAGTTATGAACAAGAAGCATCAACGATGGACAATGGGAAACAATGATTCACTGATATGGAGGTTGTTGTGTAAGCATGCGTGGAGGATGATGCACTGGGGCATGATGGAGACCTCTCCGCACCTCATTATTCAACATAAGCATTTGACAAGGCTGGGATGGATGTGGATTTGGCATGGGCGATTGCTTGAGTAGTTAAATGTCTTTTTGTGGTTAATAAATCATGGGGCATTCCTGTGAGGGTTGAATTAACCAGACACAGGTTAAATGTTGGTGAGGGGTGCTCATCTTGTTTTTAGGGGATTGAAATGTGGAGACACTTTGCCTATTTTTGCCCCTTTGTTGTTGACACTTGGTAGGCGGTTGGAATCTCCTCGCCTTTTAGACTTGACGGGGACTTCAAAGCTATGGTTGTTCTATGGTGCTTGTGGTGGTCCTGCAACAATTTAGTCTTGAGAAATTTACCTTTACCATGGCCTATGTAGGTGGCTACGACTGGTGTGAGGTTGTGGTCGGAAGCTATTGTTAGTATGGGAGTGACACCGACCTACGAGCCCTCTTGCGCTATATTTCAAGGGATAATGATGTTGTGGGGCTTTGTTACACGTGTGGGTTGGGTTGATTTCCTCTTAAAGTTGGTGGGGGACCTGGATTTGCAGGATGGGGCCTTCTTTGGCAATTGGTGTAGGGATGCCACTACCTTCTAGGGGGTGAGGATCAACCTCACTGAGGAGGTGATCACTTGTGTTCTTGGGGTGCAGGTTGGTGGGGAGGTGGTTCTGCCTATAGGGGAAGGTGGTTCTACCTATAGGGAGAGGCCTCTAGGACATGGAGGCCTTTTTTCCTAGGCTGGTGCCATGGACTACGAGTGGGTAGGTTCCCAAATTTGGGCTGCTGCATTTTTGGCAGGGCATGATGGAACTGATTGAAAAGGTATTTTTGCAGGGGGTTCATCTCACATGTTTGAAATGTCTGCGTTTGGGGTAGCCGATTAACGTGCCTAAATTTTTCTTGGCTTACCTATGGTGGAAGCGGCAAGGCGACACTCAAGGGTTATTCTTGTGTTGTGGTGGGCTGCGTGGCTTTAGCCTTCGCCGCATGTGCAGGTGGGATCCTACAACTGGGGGAGCATGTTGCGGTTGGGTGGCCTCAAGATGCACCGGTGGGAATGACGTTGGCTAGTGACTAGACTGATGACAGGTGCGCTATTTCGCCCAACCAACTTTAACATGCACTGCTTTAGCCTCAGGCTGAGGGCGATAAAGGGGAAGCTGACTGGCTAGAGTAGGAGTACCAACAACTGGTGCTTGAGAGAGCCATGGAGGAGGTTGCATTAAGGGTGCATAATGAGGAGTGAAAAACTTGGGAAGCGAAATAGCAAACGTGGGAGGAGGCCTTTCAGTGACAGCTACTATAGGGGGAGATATGACACCAAGATGTGATTAAGGATGTTCTAAGGTAGAAAGAAATGGAGGATGCGACGACTAGGGCCACCTTGGAGGATGGGCTTCGTAGGCAGCTCAAGGACAAAATCCAGTAGGAAGAGCTGGAATGATAGGTGCATGAGCATGTGGAAGAGATACAATGAGAGAATGAGCATATGGAGGATGAGTAGCTTCAACGTTAGCAATACTGCATGCATGAACAGAATGCGACTACCTGGCTTCGTGAGGGGAAATGCCCCTATATTATAATGAACATTAATCATTTATTGTCATGGTAGGGTCTTTGGCGGTTCATTAGGTAGACATCCGCAAAGTTACACCTTGATGGCAGGGGTGATATGGCTGCACGTGTGTGGAAGGCGGAGGCCTTAAAAAATTTCTAGTAGGCTATGCCTTTCATTGATACTGAGGAGCACCGTGACATGCTTGATGACATTCACTCACAGTTGTGACCCATGTATAGATGCTCTCGGTTGCCTCAGCATATGAGGGGCATGGTTGGCTTTTGGGTTGCTATTTTGTTCAATTTCTTTTAGACGACCTCTCGGTTGTTTTGTGACTATTTATTTTAGGCCATGTAGGTCAGTTTTGGTCCATGTCTTGGTTGGGGATTGGTAATGGTGGGAGAATAGGGGCACCCTACGTCTCCTTTTTGGTTTTCATATGTATAGGGGGGCATGTTTGGGACTATGGTGTTCTAGTCCTCATTTTTGGAACAGGTCACTGACGAATGGGAGAGGACTCCCACGGATGTATAGCTTTTGTACATTTTGCATAACTTCTTTTAATACGTTACTTGATAATTTCTCAAAGAAAAAAAAACAAGTTAAAGTCCAAAGTTTGAAATGAGTGTAGTGGAAGCAAGAGTGGGAGCAGTCGTGGGCAAGGACAATGCGGGCATCGGTGTGGGGATGGTGATTGGGGTGCGAGAGGCACCTGATGTTGAGGAAGGCGGAGTGGGGGATGGCTTGGGTAGGGGAGATGCTTCCGAGCTTGATGTTGATTTGTGGGACATGGATGGAACCCAGGATTATTTTGGGATGTCATTGAGGGTCAATGGCTCCTTGTGGTTATAGGTCCCTCTTCTCCTATTAGAAGGCTTGGATATGGTTGAACGGAGCCTTATCTGACACTTTGTTTCTAGTGTGGTGTGGCCCAAGTTGGAACTCTTTTGCAAATGGGTCATTGCTACTTGGCGCTTGGAGCGTGACGGAGGAGCTAATCCTCTTTGTTTTTTGTGGTGTCAAGGACTGGGATAAGGTATTGATGGGGTGTCCATGGTTTTTCAATGCTTGAGGGCTAGCCCTTACGCCCTGGAGGCTGGGTGTGCACTGGAACCCTGACCTCTTCTGTAACACTCCAGTTTGGGTTAGAGTTTCGGGGATCCCTTGGGAACTTTGGACGCTCGCTTTTTTGAAGTAGCTAGTAGCGTTTGTTGGTGAGTTTATCATGTTGGATAAGTTTACCATGTTGATGGAGTGCATGTTTTGCTAGATTCTATGTTTGGAGGTCTCGGTCTTCCAAAGACTATCTCAAGGAAGTTGTTTTGAACCTTCCATTTGGGGAAGAATATATATTGGTTGAGTACAAGAACTTGCTTGATGCGAGTTTGCTGGGAGCCTCAATGACAAGTCATTGTGTGTTTTGTGGGAAGTCGGGTCATCTCATTGAAGCATGCAAAGTCAAAGTTGGGACTTATGTCACCAAGCCGATTAATGAGGGCAAATGGATGATGGTGAAGCGGTAGGGTTGTAAGGCACGTTGGGGATGTTTAGGTGTTGGGTTGTTTTTGGGGGGGGGG